>JAODAL010029677.1:0-51244 GCA_025379985.1 Phyllomedusa bahiana
TTGAAAAAGTGTGTGCTGTTGGTCTGTAAGAGATGCCTGAACCACGTGGGGATGCGCTGAGGGGGCCCTGGATTGGGAGATATATCCCCGGCAGCGAGGAGAAGCAGGTAGAGAGTGAGGAGGTGTGTGTGGGATAGAGAAAAAGGTGGTTGTATGCGTTTTGTGAGAAGGGTCTTAATGTTGTGAAAGAGGTGAAGAGTAGAGGTCAGGTGTAAGGGTAAGGCAGAAGAGGAGATATGGAATCCATTGCCCAGCGCGGGTGTCTGAGGGGAGACAAGGAGTTTGATGATTAGGCAGGCAGTGATGATTGTGGCAGAGAGGTGCATATTGGGTGCTGTTTGAGTGAGGAGCTGGGAAGGGTCTTGGTTACCTTTGGTTCACTTCTGGTTTCAATGCTGGTATTATTGCTACATATAGTACACTTAAGGAGTAGCACTTAAAGGATGTTGCACTGACTGACTAAAGTCACACCCTCCTTAAGCTGCAGCGGCACACCGGCCTCCCCCAACATAGGCTGATATGTTCAAAATTATGTTGCTCCGTACACTCTCAGGATACATGAGCTAGCACAATTCGGGTAAAAAATTATATCACATCACCATATTGTAAATACCCGTACTCATTATATTATAAAACATCAACTTTATTTATCCAAATATGATGAGCCAAATTCATATGTCGTAAACGTTTTCGGTCATACACAAGACCTTAATCAGACTTTTGGCTATAATTAAAATCTAAAATTCATGTCACAATCAAGATCACATCTTTTACAAAACCACAAAACAAACACAATACAGGACAATTACATGAGACTGTAAACAAAAGGACTGACAAAGACAATTATACAATATTGTCCCAAGTGTACCAGCAAAAGTGAAATACATATAACATATAAGGTATAATACATGAACATCCATTAAAGGATACTATGATCCACAAACATGTACATAGCGATAAAACCAATATACCAGGAGTGCACCCAAAATTCCGGCCACCAAGAAAGAAGAGAATATATATAAATAAATACCTTCTCTTGTAGTAAAAAATGAATAAGGGCGCCTATAGAATTGAATACATATTAAATATGCTAATTAATAATATTAAAGTCCTATCTATCGATATGACAACAGTCTGGAAAGGAAAAAATCTATCCATATGCAAAAAAGTTTTTAGTTCTCAAAAAGGCAATAGTCTGTCCTTCAATGAAGGTACAGTATAAGATAAGAAAATACGAGGAAGAGAAGTGTGAAAAAATGTATCTAGATATACTTACAAGCCGTGTGATGTTGCCAGAATAGCTCAATACAGCTCGTGGATAAGTGAAGTGGCGCCGCGATCGTGCCGGCGCTCGGCGTCCTTAAAAAGGTATTGCGCATGCGCGCATCCAAAAGCGGATGCGCGTCACGCGAGGGCAAAGTGAGTACTATTTCCGGCCTTACTATGTCGATCGCGCATGCGCGAATGCGCTCCGTAATTGACAGGATGCTTGCGTTGTAAGTATAATACAGAATCATATGGAGAATTCAATACAAACTGATCTATTTGGTCAAAAGGCCTCTCAAGATGCCAGCTTACTTACATATTGTAACGGAGGAGTGGATTCGCTGGGCCAACGCAAGCGATGATAGCTAAGCCACACCAGGGAACGGAGTCTAAGTAGCCCCCGGTTTTCACCAGAGCCCACCGCAAAGCGGGATGGACTTGCTGCAGCGTGAGGCTACCAGGTCGTTACCCCTGACGTGACTTGCTTGCGATGGAGGCCGGGGTATAGCGTGGTACAGAGACATAATCCAGAGACGTAGTCGGGGACAGGCGGTAGGTCAGGGCAGGCAGCAGAGGTTCGTGGTCAGAAACAGGCAGACGGTCAGGGCAGGCGGCAAACAGGCAAGGTCAGGAGACGTAAGCAGGCGGACTGGTACATGGGCGATCAAGAGAGAACTCCAATACACTCTAACACACGAAATACACATCAACAGACTGGCAGGAAGTGCTGGGGGCAGATACCTTAAATAGAACCAGCGCCCGACCATAGACCAATTATCGGGACGCTGGCCCTTTAAATTTAGAGAAGCCGGCGCGCGCGCGCCTTAAGCAGCGGCCACGCGCACGGCGGCTGGGACAGGCAGGAGCGGCGTTCACAGGAGCCGGGACAGCAGAGGGACGGTCGCGGGCAGCCGCAGCCGCCGCGCCGCACCCCCTGCGAGCAGGGTGACGGTCCCCAAGAACTCCAATATGAACGGTCCCTAAATTCCTCCTTTAATAAAGAAAAATATAACTGGGCCGAAATAAGTGTGTCACCCCAGGTACATAAACAACCTCTACATGTATACAAAAACATATACAAATCCTAACATGTGCATAATTATTAATACATATTACGTTTAGTTTCCACAAAATTGCATTAATGCCCATATATCATTAACAGTATGTTACTTTTAGCCGAAATATAAAGAGCAAAGGAAAAACAAAAAAGCATGAAAAAGATACAAAAATACAATCATCGCAATAATTACAAAAATCGTATACAAAAATTTACAAAGAAATCTATGAGCAAAAAGTTATGAACAGAAAGTACATATAAGTATCCCAGGGTCATCTCTTACAGAATATATCATCTAAAAGTGAAGTCACACTCCCGATTTAGTCCCCGTGGTGTCAAAGTATCAAGATGGTGAATCCACCACGATTCACGCTCATTTAGTAATTTGACCTGATTTCCCCCTCTACGGGGACGTTTAACCTGCTCCAAAATCTGGAAGCGCAACTGTGCCACCGTATGCTTTGCCTCCACGAAGTGTGCTGGTACCGGTAACCAGACCTTCTGACATCTTATAGTAGATTTGTGGCATGCGATTCTGTCTTTCGCCCTCTGCATTGTTTCTCCCACGTAAGCCAACCCACACGGGCATTTTAACAAGTAAACAACCGCCGAAGAATCGCAAGTGAAGAATCCTCTCACTAAAATACTCCTACCAGTATGTGGGTGTTGTATATATTCACCCTTTATTATATTGGCACAATGTGCACAATGCAGGCAGGCAAACGTGCCTCTTTTTGGATAACTGAATGTTGGTTGTCTCAAAGGTGTTCTTAGAGAGCCAACATCAGCCCTTACTAGGGAATCCCTGATATTCTTGGGACGTCTTGAGCATATCATCACTGGGTGATGAAACTCCTCTATTCCTGGATAATGTTCACTCAACAGGGACCATCTTCTCTTAATACACTGATGAATCCTATTCATCAGCGGATGGTATGTGCTAATGAATGAAATTCTCCCACATTCACCTCTGCGTGGGATATCCTGGGTATTAGCTAATCTCAAAAATTGTTCCGGATAATGTTGTTTCCTAAATTTTTCCATCATCTCTTCTGTCCTAACACTTTTCACCAATGGATCTGATACTATACGGTGAACACGGATGATCTGCGATTTGGGCAATGATTAGTGGGGTTCATGTTAGTGGGGTGGCAGCTTCTGTAGTCTAATAGACTATTTTTATGAGTAGATGTCAGTAGAAAAAAAACCAAAATCATCCTTGATCACCATGGTATCCAAAAAGTGGAGTTGATGACTATTAAATTCCATGGTGAATTGTAATCCCTCACAGCAGGAGTTAAGGAGTTCCAGGAACCTATGAAGGTCCCGAATGCTGCCCCCCCCACACGCAAAAAACATTGTCAATATAACGTTTCCATGTCAACATGTGTTCTCGAAGCTCTGATGCTGTGTATACAAAGGTCAACATGTGTTCTCGGGACCTTCATAGGTTCCTGGAACTCCTTAACTCCTGCTGTGAGGGATTACAATTCACCATGGAATTTAATAGTCATCAACTCCACTTTTTGGATACCATGGTGATCAAGGATGATTTTGTTTTTTTGTCTACTGACATCTACTCTAAACCCACTGATAAAAATAGCCTATTAGATTACAGAAGCTGTCATCCCACTAAAATGAAGAAATCATTGCCCAAATCGCAGATCATGCGTGTTCACCGTATAGTATCAGATCCATTGGTGAACAATGTTAGGACAGAAGAGATGATGGAAAAATTTAGGAAACAACATTATCTGGAACAATTTTTAAGATTAGCTAATACCCAGGATATCCCACGCAGAGGTGAATGTGGGAGAATTTCATTCATTAGCACATACCATCCGCTGATGAATAGGATACATCAGTGCATCAAGAGAAGATGGTCCCTGTTGAGGGAACACTTTCCAGGAATAGAGGAGTTTCGTCACCCAGTGATGATATGCTCAAGACGTCCCAAGAATATCAGGGATTCCCTAGTGAGGGCGGATATTGGCTCTTTAGGAACACCTTTGTGACAACCAACATTCAGTAATCCAAGAAGAGGCACGTTTGCCTGCCTGCACTGTGCACATTGTGCCGATATAATAAAGGGTGAATATATACAACACCCACATACTGGTAGGAGTATTTTAGTGAGAGGATTCTTCACTTGCGATTCTTCGGCGGTTGTTTACTTGTTAAAATGCCCGTGTGGGTTGGCTTACGTGGGAGAAACAATGCAGAGGGCGAAAGACAGAATCGCATGCCACAAATCTACTATAAGATGTCAGAAGGTCTGGTTACCGGTACCAGCACACTTCGTGGAGGCAAAACATACGGTGGCACAGCTGCGCTTCCAGATTCTGGAGCAGGTTAGACGCCCAGGGGGAAACCAGGTCAAATTACTAAATGAGCGTGAATCGTGGTGGATTCACCATCTGGATACTCTGACACCACGGGGACTAAACCAGGAGTGTGACTTCACTTTTAGATGATATATTCTGTAAGAGATGACCCTGGGATACTTATAGTGAAAAGAGAGAAAAAACCACGGAGGGGCGCTCCTTATAGTGAAGTATATCAAAACGATATTGGTGAAATACACTGATATGTATAGACTCACCTAGTGCAGTTGTGCAGCTATTATAGAGGCACAACTCTCATAAGCGCGTGTAGAACACCATTCAGGTTCATCTGCGGCAGCCGTGGAACTCGTCTCCAAAACCACAAAACATGTGGCAGCGGGCATAGACCATAAGAACTCAAAATAAAAAGATAGCTCCCGGCGCTCATCTATTTTAAAACTCCAGGAGATACAGGGAGTTTTCAGGAAAAAGATGTTTAATACATAAACAGCTCATAAAAAAGGTTATAAACCTTTCACAAACATACATAAATTAAAATCACTGTCGACGCGTTTCTCGCCGTAACCGGCGCTACCTCAGGAATTGTGATTACAGAAAGTGCCGGGAAAGAAAGTCATTTAAAAGTATTCCGCACTTCTCATTGGGTGGCGGAGCCGGCCAATGAGAGTGCGAGCGACAAAAAAGCCATGTTAATCTATGGGGCGAGAACCAACCAATCGCTGTGAGTCTAACAGCTTCAGTCATTCAAACTAAAGGCGCGATTGGTTTCCAAGCAGATACGCTCCTGTTCTCCCAACAAATCAGGGAGCGAGTCGCTCTCCCCTATGTTGTTAGTATATGGGCCGGGAGAAGAGTCACATTAAAGTATAGGAGCAAAATAGCTCAACTGGGGTCGGCCCGCAGAAATACATCAAGCAGGCTAATAAAGAAATTTATAGACAAAAGGCGCCCGAATCGGTGCAGTTCTATAAATAATACGGATAGATTCCCCAGCGCGGCTATAGTAAGTTAGGCTTAAGGAAGCTTATATTAAGTACACATAGGTTGGTATACATTAGAAATCTCAATACCGAGCTAAAAAAAAGCTATATATATGGAGGAACAACGAGATTAATCACTAATCAGTTTTAAAAGACGTGGTGTAGCCAAAAAAGATTACGGGCATTTACCCGAGCAAGATAGACCTATGGGGTTACAATACGGCACAGTGCTCACATTGGCCGCCTTTCCAAAACATCAATATTTAGTGGCGCTCCTATCCGTGCATCACTGAAGTTTTTCAATATATTCCTATAGCATAGACGGGATTGGTTGGAACCCAGTAGGCTCGACTTCTAGAACCAATAGGGAAACGAGCTACTTACACCATGCATCTCTATGGGAAAGCAGCTCGAAATATGATTGGCTATACAAAAAAGGGGGAGTCGGCCCTTTCAGCCAATGGGAAAACGAGCGACACTCTATGGAAATTATAATGGGATTTTTTTACACATTTCACTGCTCGTAACTAGAGCGTGTATGCTGGCTCTGATTGTAATTCCACCTAGGGGTAATAAAGTCCAATATAAGTTCGTGAGAAAAGGGAGATATAGCTTGATCTATGTCTGATCTAAAAGACAAAGAGCTAAATATAGGCAGCTACTAGGGCAAGAAGCATACTTGCAATTCTTTTGAAAGGGGCGCATATAAATATAATGAGAATGTGTGTAGGAAAAATGGGGAGATTATCTCAACCCAATAGACATCAGAGGAATTCTTCAATAGATAAGCTCCACTGCTTCGTTCATCCCTTTAGGGTATATAGTCTGGAGTTTAAACATCCAGTAGGTTTCGCGTTTCTGCAAGAGCTGAAACCTATTGGATTTATATTGGGGGACCTGGTCTATAGGGGTTATTTTCAAAAGGCTGAAATCTTGATTATGACATTCCAAGAAATGACGGGCTACGCTCTGTTTGAGGTCCCCTCGCTTGATACAGGCTCTATGCCCGTTCAGTCTCATATGGAGGGGTCGTATAGTACGGCCCACATACTGAAGATGACAACTACATTCAATGATGTAAATAACAAAATTACTTTTACAGTTTAACCTATGTTTGATGTTATAGCTTTCTTTTGTGGAGCTAGATATAAACTGTTTCGTATTAATAATGCTCCTACAACATAAACAATTCGAGGACCCACATGCAGAGCTGCCCGGATATACCAGTTCCCTGTGGGATAAGTTGTTCTTATTGTCAGTTTGGCTTGGGGCTACTAGATTTTTAATATTAGGAGCCCGTCTATAGATAAGCAATGGTTGTTCCGGGATAAGGGGTCCCAAAAAAGCATCTTTTTTTCAGAAGGTGCCAATGTTTGTTTAGAACCCTCTTAATATCAGGATATGCTGAAGTGAATTGGGTGATCAAGGAGAATTTTTGTCTGTCCTCCTGTCTCTTATTCGATGTTACCTCATTCTTATTATCACTATTGTAAACTAAGCAGTCCTGTTGTTGGAGTGTCATTGTTTTCTCCAAGGCATCATCCAATAGTTTGATGGGATAACCTTTATCCATAAACCTTTGTTTAATGAACAAGGCTTGCGTTTTAAATGTGGAATCTTTTGAGCAATTTTTCCGTATTCGGCGCAACTGGCCATACGGAATGTTCTCCTTCCAAGGGTGATGATGCGCACTTTTAAAGTGGATATAGCTCTTACTATCCACACCCTTGAAGTGGGTGGCCGTCTGAAAAATACCTTCGGCCAAAGATATATCGATATCAAGGAATTCCAATTTAGTAGCACTAAATTGGGAGGTGAATTTAATCCCCCAGGTATTTTTATTTAGGTCGTTGACAAGATCTTCAATGTAACTGGGAGGACCTGACCAGATGAACAGCAGGTCATCTATATATCTTTTATAAAGTGCCACATGTGTATAAAGAGGATGGGGGTAGATGTATCTGGCCTCGAAAGACCCCATAAAGGTATTCGCATAGGACGGTGCGGCTCTTGTGCCCATGGCAGTACCGTGGATCTGCTTATATGTATCATTATTGTACAGAAAAAAATTATTGTTCAAAATGAAATACATCCCCTCCTTAATGAAGGTCTTTTGTTGGGTAGGCATCTCCATATCAGATAAGAGGGTTTCTTCTATACACCTTATTCCTAGATCATGGGACTAGTGTGCAGAGTAATCTGCAGATTCTTTTAAATGATGCCTTTAGTAAGGGCATCATAGATAAGAAGGAAAGAAATTTCCTCTTTATTAATGAACCAAATTTTCCTTTTTTTTATTTTCTCCCAAAAATCCATAAGAGCTTGTCTACACCTCCGGGTAGACCTATCATATCTGGTATCGATTCCCCCCACCAGTAACCTATCGCACTATATTGATTTATTTTTACAGCCACACGTAGTTAAATTGCAGAGCTATCTGAAAGATTCGGGTCAATTAATCCAATTGTTGGCTGAAATGCCTCCTAGTGATAATTATATTATCTTGACGTTAGACGTGACCGCCCTCTATACAAATATATCCCATGACCTAGGAATAAGGTGTATAGAAGAAACCCTCTTATCTGATATGGAGCGTATCTGCTTGGAAACCAATCGCGCCTTTTGTTTGAATGACTGAAGCTGTTAGACTCACAGCGATTGGTTGGTTCTCGCCCCATAGATTAACATGGCTTTTTTGTCGCTCGCACTCTCATTGGCTGGCTCAGCCGCCCAAGGAGAGTGCGGAATACTTTTAAATGACTTTCTTTCCCGGCACTTTCTGTAATCACAATTCCTGAAGTAGCGCCGGTTACGGCGAGAAACGCGTCGACAGTGATTTTAATTTATGTATGTTTGTGAAAGGTTTATAACCTTTTTTATGAGCTGTTTATGTATTAAACATCTTTTTCCTGAAAACTCCCTGTATCTCCTGGAGTTTTAAAATAGATGAGCGCCGGGAGCTATCTTTTTATTTTGAGTTCTTCTGGGATACTTATATGTACTTTCTGTTCATAACTTTTTGCTCATAGATTTCTTTGTAAATTTTTGTATACGATTTTTGTAATTATTGTGATGATTGTATTTTTGTATCTTTTTCATGCTTTTTTGTTTTTCCTTTGCTCTTTATATTTCGGCTAAAAGTAACATAATGTTAATGACATATGGGCATTAATGCAATTTTGTGGAGACTATAGGTAATATGTATTAATAATTATGCACATGTTAGGATTTGTATATGTTTTTATATACATGTGGAGGTTGTTTATGTACCTGGGGTGACACACTTATTTCGGCCCAGTTATATTTTTCTTTATTAAAGGAGGTATTTAGGGATCGTTCATATTGGAGTTCTTTTACTTCAACATATGTAGGTAAGCTGGCATCTTGAGAGGCCTTTTGACCAAATAGATCAGTTTGTATTGAATTCTCCATATGATTCTGTACTATACTTACAACGCATGCGTCCTGTCAATCACGGAGCGCATTCGCGCATGCGCGATCGACATAGTAAGGGCGGAAATAGTACTCACTTTGCCCTCGCGTGCGCAATACCTTTTTAAGGATGCCGAGCGCCGGCACGATCGCGGCGCCACTTCACTTATCCACGAGCTGTATGAGCTATTCTGGCAACATCACACGGCTTGTAAGTATATCTAGATACATTTTTTCAAACTTCTCTTCCTCGTATTTTCTTATCTTATACTGTACCTTCATTGAAGGACAGACTATTGCCTTTTCGAGAACTAAAAACTTTTTTGCATATGAATAGATTTTTTCCTTTCCAGACTGTTGTCATATCGATAGATAGGACTTTCAGATTATTAATTAGCATATTTAATATGTATTCAATTCTATAGGCGCCCTTATTCATTTTTTACTACAAGAGAAGGTATTTATTTATATATATTCTCTTCTCTTCTTGGTGCCGGAATTTTGTGTGCACTCCTGGTATATTGGTTTTATCACTATGTACATGTTTGTGGATCATAGTATCCTTTGATGGATGGTCATGTATTATACCTTATATGTTATATGTATTTCACTGTTGTTGATACACGTGGGGTAATATTGTATAATTGTCTTCGTCAGTTCTTTTGTTTACAGTCTTATGTAATTGTCCTGTATTGTTCTGTGGTTTTGTAAAAGATGTGATCTTGATTGTGACATGAATTTTAGATTTTATTTATAGCCAAAAGTCTGATGAAGGTCTTGTGTATGACCGAAAACGTTTCCGACATATGAATTTGGCTCATCATATTTGGATAAATAAAGTTGATGTTTTACAATATAATGAGTACGGGTATTTACAATATGGTGATAGGCTGATATGTGACATTTCCAAACGGTGGAATTCCAGCCTCCATATGTTGGAATGACTCTATGAACAGAGAGAGGCTATTAATGGTTTATTGATGATCCAAGCGGACAGGAGTACACCCCTGTGTCATTTTAATGGCAGATCATGCGTGACACCTGTCGTTTACTCAGGCCCTTTCATGCGGACATGCGTTATTTGGAAGTCGCCAGGACTACGTGATGAATAATGTCATTCCACTGCTTCATGTTGTCACGGACAGCGGTAATGGATACACTGGACCACCGCAGGTGATGCCAATAGCCACGCCAGGGAGCGGGGTCTAAGTAGGTCCTGGTTTTCACCAGAGCCCACCGCAAAGCGGGATGGACTTGCTGCGGCGGGAGTCAACCAGGTCGCTACCCCTGACGTTACTTGCTTGCGGTGGCAGCCAAGGTGTAGCGTGGTACAGAATTGTCAGGCAGGCTCGTAGTCAAAGGTCAGGCCAACAGGTCAGGGCAGGCGGCCTAGATTCGAGGTCAGGTAACGTAGCAGAAAGGTCGGGTACACGGGCAGACAGGAACTGATGAACAGGGGAAATTTATGAACAGGAATAAATATTTTAACAGGGGAAAATTATTGAACAGGGGGAAATTAATGAACAGGAATAAATATATTAACAGGGGGAAATTATTGACCAGGGGGAAATTGATGAACAGGAATAAATATATTAACAGTGGGAAATTATTGAACAGGGGAAAATTGATGAACAGGTAACAGGGGAGGGCCTCCCCTTTTTCCACCGTTAACAGGGGAGGGCCTCCCCTTTTTCCACCTTTAACAGGGGAGGACCTCCCCTTTTTCCACGTGAGGGCCTCCCCTTTTTCCACCATTAATAGGGGAGGGCCTCCCCTTTTTCATACAAAGTCAGTTTTGCAGCTGTCTTTTTTTTGTTTTCGGTCCCATTCCAGTTTTGTTCTGAATTACAGCAACAATGGTACAGAATGCAAAATAAGCACCTAAAACAATTGCTGTAGTTATGGTCTCCTTCAGTTCAAGTTCAGTTCAAGCTGCATTTGAACAAACTGGTGTAATGCAGAAACTGGATTCAAACCACCATGTTTATACTTCATGAGTGTTTGATTGTCACTACTGTCCTCCTCAACGGTCTTGGTATGCAGAGGCTTACCGCTCGCCAAAAAAACTCCCATGCCACTCTCCACATCAATACTGCAAGAAGCAGGGGATATTGGCCCCATTTCTTCGCTGCCAAGTAGCTGCTGACTGCCCTCCTCAAATTGTTCATCCTCACTGTATAGTGGCGCTGAGCCCAGACCACATAGTAGATCTCTGGCTGAGGGAACCGGATGGGACAGAGGCGGGTTGAGAACGGGTGAGGGCCGCTGACCCGCTCCCGGGCCATGCCAACTAAGGTTGTGTCTGACGATCCCACCGATTCTTGGCTGGGTTTGTCAGATGTCATCTGGGAGGAAGTGGATGACCTAGTCAACCAATCAAGAACCATTGGGTTGCTAGTCAGCACACGGCCACTAGATGATAGTGGCAGTTGTGGCCTCACCGAGTGACCCCTGCTGCGACGTCCCTTGGGCTGTGCTGCGACCGGGGGCCTGCCCCAAATGTTTGTGCTTTTCCACTCGAAAAACAAAACCTCCCACCCTCTTTCTGACAAACTTTTTGTTCAAAATTTAAACGACACTTTTTTGATGAAGTTTCTGTATATAAAAATACACCCCCCTGTATTTAAACCCCAAAATTTAACCCCAAAGTAAGAAGCTTGGGAAAACCCCTTGGATTTTAAATTGCGCTCCACAAATGGGCAGAACAATTGACTTGTATTGCCTTTTAAAAAACTGTGTAGGGTGGGCGTGGCTGGGGGAAAGGGTTTGTGAGGCGTTTTTTTCCCTGAGCTCCTCACTCCCTTGCATTAAACCCCGGGCAAAATTTTACAGAAAAAAGGGGGGGAAACCCGGGCCGCAAACGGGGGCCAAGAACCTACAATACCACTTTTCGGGGGACATAAAAAAGGGGTTTTTTCCCCCCCCCAATAAAAGGGCTTCTTCACCCCCGCTCTGGGCCCGGGGTTTCCCCCCCAAGAGGGCCCCCGCCCCCCCGGGGGAACCCGCCGCCCTACGGGGAGGGGCCTTTTCCCCGCAAGGGGGGCGCATTCCCCCCCCCCGCCTTTAAACCCGTTTTTCATCGAGCGAAATTTTGCGGCAACACCCTTTTCCCCCCCCACCTGTTTCCCGGCGCTCAGCTCCGCTCCTCCAGCCTCGCTCCCCGTGGCCCCCGGACCCCTGGGGAGAAACTGCTGCCGGCGACTGCGGTGCGCGGTGAGCCCCCACGGCCCGCGGCCGCGCCACCCCCGGGCTCCATGTCTGAGCAGGGATAAGGGGGGGAAAGTCCCCTTTGGAAAAACGGGTGCCTCCGGGGTGCCCCCAGGCCCCCAGCCCTGCTGTGGTCGCTCCTGAAAGGAAAGGCTCAGGGGGGGTTTCCCAACTCCCAAAATTATCCACCACAAAAGGGTCAGGGGCCTCCCCTTCGGGAACCCTCGGGAGGGATCATCCCACACAGGGGCCCCCCCTCCCCCCCCGGGGAACCGTAAAAACTTCCCCGGGGGGGACAAAAAACCCCCAGTTAAATCCTCTTCCTCACCTGGAGGAATAGGGGGGGGGAGAAAAATGCTGTTTCGGGGCCCCCAGATTTGGCACGCCCTGCAACACCGCGGGAAATTCCCCCCCCCAAAAAGCGGGGGGTCTCTCCTTCCTGCCCCACTGAATCCTCGGGGGCTGCGCCCCCCCTGCAAAACATAAAGCCTCACCACGGGTTTGGGGACCTCTTTATGCCCAGTTTCTGCAAAAACCCTGGCTTGCCACTTCCCCCCTAGGGGGGCCCGCCCGGGGGAACCACCATCTCTAAACCTGCCCACTCGGGCCCCGGCCGCAAGTCTGCAAAGCATTCCCCCCCAAATCTAGGGGGTTTTTTCCCCAAAAGGGCCGGCCGGGGCCCCAAGTTTTTCCCTCCTATCCTGCCCGCGCGGGTTTTCCCTGGACAAATAAAAAAAACCAGTGGACTTTGGGCTAGCTGAAAAACCCTTCTCAACCCTTCCGAAAAAGAGCATATATTTCAAAAATTTGCCCAAGGGGACGGGTTTCAAACGGTTTAGGCGGGATTTTCGTTTCGGGTCCTGTGTGGATAATCCTCCCGCTTTCCCAAAATTTGATGTATTGAACGGGAGCAACCCAGACCCCTCCACCCTGCCAATCTCAAAAGAAGTTAACCACCATTTACACAATTATTCCCCCTAAACAACCCCTTTTGACGACATAAAAAACCGCAGCGGGACCCCCCAATCTGCGCCTACGGGCCTCCCAGAATCAAACCACAACGGGCGTTTCCAGTACTCAGCCCGTAAACCCCAAAAATTAAAATGACCTGCTGGGCCGCCCACCCACAGCCCCCAAATTGAACTTGAAAAGGGTACACAGGGCTCTGAGGCCACCAAAACCCTAACACCCTACCGCTAAATTCATTTTGGGGGGTTTCCATTTTTAGGGCCATGAAGGGGGAATTTTTTAAATTGGGGCCAGAAGTCGCCAGCCCCCGCGTCTTACCACGGGGGTTTCCCCATCAGGTTTTTTGCGGGAATTTTATCGAGCTCACCCAACCCCAACACATCCCTAAAACCTCTGCGGACTTTTTGCGGGGAAAAAATTTTCCCTTTCCCAAATTGGGGAACCCTTCCCCCCAAAACTTTGTCCGAGTCGATAGGCAAACCCTTTTAAAAATTCCCCCTGGCCCAGGGATATCCCGCCGTGGGGCGGGCCCCTTGGGCATTAAGGCCCTTATTTTTCCCTACGGGCCCACTTTGTCATCTCTTGCACCCCCCCCCCCGGCCCCCCCCCCCCCCCCCCCCCCGTACAAAAAAACAAGAAGCCCATTTGGATATCTGATTCTCCCCCTTCCCAAACCTGCCCGGGGAAATGGGGCGGGGGGGGCAACAAAGGCGTGGGGGCCCCCAAAACCCCCCGGGGGCAGGGAGGCCCCCCTTTGGGGAACCCCCTTTTTTTTTTCTTGAGTGCAGGGGATCAAAACATTTTTTGGTTTCCCTTTGCCAGCCCCAAGGGGAAATGGGGGATTTTTTAAACCTTGGGGAGGAAAACCCCCTCCTTTCATTTCTGCAGGTTTTTTTTGGGGCATTATTTTTCGGGTCTTTTTAAAAGGAACCGTAGACCGTTATTGGTGTCAGGGCCCCCCCCTTTTCCCCCCCCCTTTACCCCCTCCCCCTTTTCTCCCCCCCTTCCCCCCTTCCTCTCCCCACTTTTTCCCCCCCCTTTTCCCCCCCCTCCTTCCCCCCTCCTCCCCCCACTTTCCCCCCCCCTTCCCCCCCCCTCCCCCCCCCCCCCCCATTTTTTCCCCCTCCTCCCCCCCATTTCCCCACCCCCCCCTCCTCCCCCGGGGTATGCGGGTTCCCTGGGCCCCCTCTTTTTTTCCCCTAACAAGATTACACTTTTCCCGGTTGCCATTTTTTTATCCCTTCCCTCCCTTTAGCAGGCATCTACCAGGGTAGGGGGAATTCTCCCTTTACGCTTTTGGGTGTACTCCCATTTCCCCCCCCAAATGGTGGAACTCCTGCTTTGCGTATTCAAACGATTAGCAGGGCCCCAGTTCTCTGCATTTTTTAGTTTGCTTTTTTAGGTAAAACCCGCAGGGCTTAACCCCCTTTTTTTGGGGTTTTTCTTTTGTTGGAAGTGTTTTCTGGAGTGAGGGGGTGTGTTTCTTTTTTTTTTTTGGGTTTTGTTTTGTTTTTTTTTTGTTTTTTTTTTTTTTTTCCCTTTTGTTCTTTCCATTTATTTTTCCCTTCCCCCCTCCTCTCCTCCCTCTTTTTCTCCCTTCCCCCTTTTTTTCCCCCTCGCTTCTCTCCTCCTACCTTGGGGCCCCGGGTTGGGGCGACAGATCAACCCCGACTCAGTAAAAACCCAAAGGGTTTAGCTCCCAAAAGGTCCCCTTGGCCCCTCGCATCGCCTCCTTCAAGCAAAGGGGGTTTTGAATCCCCCAGAAAAGAGGCGCGGGTGCTTAAATCATTTTCACCGACCAAGGCCCCAAGGGGGGTCTGTTTTTCCGGGAAAAAACGCATTTCAAGGTGGGGCCCTTTGCCCCTGTATTAAAAACAAATACTATACTTCTTGGCTTTTTTGCGAATTTTTCGGGAGCCGGGTCCAGGGAGGGGCCCATAGCAGCCCACGCTCCTTGGCCCATCGGGTTTTATCCTGCACGGTTGCCCCAAAGGGGGGCCCCGATACCTTTAATTCTGGTCCTTTCCGTTAGCGGAAAGGTTTTTCACTATCTTCCAATGCATACGCTCCAAAAAAAGGGCCAAGGGGGTTTTTCCTCGAGACACTTTGAATTCTTTTTCTCCCCCTATTGAAAGGGACATTTCTTTTTCTTGGGGTTTCTAAACATAAACCCTAGCCCCCAAATTTTGGAAAAATTTCCCTCCGGGAAACCTTCCCGGGCCTATTCTGCTATTAAGGGGGGTGAAGAGGCTTTTTTTCCCCACTACTCCAGCTTTGTGATGCCTGGGGGGTTTTGCATCCGACCGTTGGGGACTATACTTTTTTTTCTCCCCCCAAAAGGCTCAAAATAGCCGTTTTGGTTTATATCATGATTCAACACTCGGCTTTGCCCCTTTTTGGTGCCCCCTTCTATAGGAAAGTACCCCTTTTGGTCTGCCATCCACCAGTTTTTTTGCTCCGTTCGGCTTCCCCCTTTGGGCGAGAAAAAGTTTGGTGCTGGGGTTTTAAAACGAATCACTTCAAATTGGGACCCCCCTTTTGTGAAAGCGGATATTAAAAGGGGCCCAAATCTCTCATTCGAAATTCCACCACGCACGGCCCCTTACCCAAAGCATAAACTCAAGGGGAACCCTTTTAAAGGGCGGGGTTGGGGGGGGCCCCGATTAAACAGGGCTCTAGGCTCAAAGGGAAAAAGGGGCCTAAATTAAGAAAGGCCCCCCGCTAAAATGTCTGCTCAAAGCCCGGCTCATAAACGGGGGCTCCCCCCCCCACAGTCCTTAGGGAAATACAGAGGCGCGTCTGGAAGTGAGGGGCCTCCCGGGGGTGGGCCCGGGGGCCGGGTAGTTCAAATATGCCGAGGTAAATTTTATGGTACGGCAATAAAAGCGGTAAGGGTTCTGGGAAAGGGCAGTGCGGGACCCAGAACCCGCACAGTCCCCTTTTTCCCTTGATTAAAAAAGGCGGGACACCCCCGGTGGTTTCCCTCAAAACGGGGGGACATTGCGCTCCCCTTTCCACAATTTCTTTTCTAAAATTTATAATTTTCCCCCTTTTTTCCCATCCCCCTCCCAAACCCGGGGGTTTTTTTTTTCCCCACCCTCCCCATTGTCCAAAGTTTTTCTAACCGAGTCGCGGAAAAGGGGGAGGGAAACCCTTTCATTACTAGAGTTGAAAAACGGGGTTTTTAAGAAACCCCCCGGGTTTGGAAAAGTCCAGGGTCGGGTGTGGGTTCCCCAGCCCCGTTTTTTTAAAACTTTTTTGAGCCCCAAACTCCCCCTACTCTTAGAGGGCCCTTTTAAATTTTGTCTCGGGGAGGGAAAACCCCCTTTCCCCCCCTCAGGGTAAAGTAGCCCCATTTGCGGGGTTTTTCCCCAAACCCGGGGAAAGGGTCCCCAGTCCCCCGTGGCCAACTACCGCCCCCCTCTTTCCCTTTTTAAATTTCGACCTCAAAAATAACGCTAAGATATCGCAAAAAACTTAAAAACCCCCTCCTGAACGCCATTGTTTCATCCGGAAAACCCGGTGGGGTTTTTTTCCGGGCAGAGAGGCCGCGATAACACCTCAAGACCCTTACAAACAACCAATTTTCTCGTACACTAAAATAAAACCCCCATGGTCTTGTCCCTGGATGCGAGAACGTTTGACCGTATTTCATGGCCTTCTCTTCATCAAAACCTAGCACAAAATTGGGTTGGACCTGCCTTTCTCTCCCCCCAAAAAAGCACTCGTATCTGCGCCCTCTGCCCGTCAAAAGGGAAATGGGCAAAATTGTCTCTTCCCTGCCGATCCCCGAAAGGAAAGACAGGGCTTGCCCCCTGTCCCCCTTGCGTAAATTTGGTAATGGAGGCCCGATGTCGACCCTCAAGCCCAAACCCCCATAAACCCCGGGGATCACTATTGGGAGAAGAGAGTAAAATGTGCTGCTTTTTTCAACGACCCCCTTAAATCAATTAAATCAAATCCTCATATTTTCCCCTTTCCCCCCCTGATGCCCCGATATTCCCGAAGCCCTTTGGGAGGCCCGGGCCAATTTTAAAATTAATTTCTCCAAATCAGAGGCAAATTGGGGGTCGGTATCAGTCCCCCAGGATTTGGGCTTCTCTTCAATCCCCAAAATTTCCCCTTTCCCTTTCCCGCCCGGCAAATTTTTTATCTGGGGGACACTCTCGGATGACTTTGCAAAACTTTTTTCGGATAAAATTTTTTTCCTCTCCTCCCAAAAAAATTAAAAAAAAAAAAGATGGTTGGAACAAGAAGGACTATCATGGGTTTGGGAGAAAAAAACCTGCTTAAAAATTCAATTCTTCCAAAATTTTTTTATACTTTTTTTCAAACCCCTCCCCATAAATATCCCGGCCAAAATTCCCGGAAGAAAAAACGACGCTGTTTCAGCCTTTTTTTTGGGCTGGGAAAAAGGGGGCAACACAAAAAATATACTGATCAGGCCCCCAAGGGTGCGGGGTTTTGGGTCTTTGGCCCGGGTTGCAGACTTTTTATTAAACCCGGCGGGGTCCTACTCACGCCCCTTTCCCCCCCCATTTTGGTCCCCTAAAAAAAGACCAAAAAAAAATTTTGGGTGGAACGGGGGAGGAAACCCTTTGGCCCCCCCTTTGGGGGTGGCGGTTTCCCCTGGATCTGGACTCCGGCTCTCCAGGAGGATTTTAAAAATCCTCTTTTTGTATAAGGGACCATTGGGGGTACCTATATTCACATAGACACTCCTACAATCTCATTGAAACCCTGGGTGGCCCCTGGTGCCAGTTACCCACAACCCTGATTTTTCCCCCTGGTGCTTTATCCACAGGTTTTTTTAAAGGGGGTACAAAACGAACCCCCCTTTCGTCTTTGCTTTAAATTTTATCTGGGGGGGAAATTGAAGCCCCCGAATGCCCATTTTTTGAGGGGAGGGAAAGGGCTTTGGGCACAATTCCCCTTTTTAAAAACCTACAACTTTCCCCCTTTTTTAGCAAAAAAAGGGCAAAATTGTGGGGGGCCCAGACCTCTTAAAGCCCTTTTGAGGGAAAGGGGGTGGTTTCCTCTTTGAGCTCCCCGACACTCCCCTGTCCTTCTTTTTATAAGTTTATGCCTCTACCCCTCCCGAAAAAGCTCCCTTTATATTGCCGGGGCTGGGAAAAAGAAAATAGGCCTCTCTTTCACTGCTGACCAAAGGGAGGGGCCCCGCTTTCCCCGCAAAACCCACAGGGCAATGATTTTTCCTTCCAAAAATTTAGGGGACTTGCTTTAAAAAAAACTATCACGGCGGTAAAGAGTCCCCTCTGTTTTTGCATAAAATGTTTTTCCCCGACCCCGATGTTTGCTGGAGGTGTGGGGAAAAATAAGGGGGCTTTTTCCCATTCCCGGGGGGGTTGCTCTCACCCCTTTGAGGGGTTTTGGACTTCGGTGCTGGAGGTGATCAGTGAGGCAACTGGGGTCCGACCCCCAAATCCCGGCAGTCCCTTTTTCTCTTTTATTTTTTCCCCCTGCCTGCTAGCAAAAATTTAAAAAAACCCTCCTGGGAAAAATCTGCTGCAGGCCGCTAAATCTGATCCCCCCCCCCAAAATGGAAACAGACCTCCCCCCGTCTTTTTGGGGGAAAAGGGTTTGCGGAAATCAATTTTTTTTGCAGGGGAAAGGGGGGAAAAAAATGGGTTTGCAACACCTGAACAGGCTCAACCCCCCTTCACTAAAACTTTGGTTTTTAGTGGGGGCCTTTAAAATTCTTTCCCCTTTTTCCCCCTCTATCACATTTTCCCAAAATACCTTTCCCCGCCAGTCCCCATTTTTTCTGTATGTTTTTTTGGTGTCTTGTTTTGCCAGCTGCAAAAAAAGTTACAAAGGTTTTTTAAGTGGCCCCGGGTTTTTCAGGGAGGTTTACGGGTGCTACACTGGTGAGCTGTTTCCCGGGGTCTCTCCCCCCCGGAGTAGTTTTTAATTCCCATTTTCCCTCATCCCCTATAAAATCCCCCACCCTTTTTTTTCCCCCCCCAAAAATTTTTTTTTTTTTTTTTTTTTTTATTATATTTTTTTTTTTTTAAATTTTTTTTTTTTATTTAATTTTTTTTTTTTTTGTGTATCTTTTCATTTGTGTGGTTTTCGATAGTGTTTTTTCTTGTCTTTCGTGTAGCTCTGATCTCAAAATCATGCCAGTTCAAATTCTTCTTTTAAATTTTTTTTGGGATTTTGTTTTTTTTTTTTTGTTTTGTTGTTTCTTTTCTTTTCGGAAAACGAATTTTAATTTCCAGGCTTTTCTAGGGGTTTTTTGGGGCATTAAAAATCGTTTCCCCCAGGATTTGGGACTATCGTTTTTTTTGGCCCCTGTTTTTGGAAAGACGTTTCAACCCTCCATTAAAAGTTCTCTTTGGGCTGATTGCCCCCCTATTATATTGCTGCTGGGCCTTTTCATTGTTTATCATTAATACTGGTTTAAATTTGGGGCCTTTTTTTTTTAACCCTTTTTTGTCCAACAAAAAATTTTGGAAAAATTCTTTGGTTTTTTAATTTTTTTTCTTTTTTTTTTTATTTTTTCCCTTTTTTTTTTGAAACAGTCTGTTAAATTTAAAACTTGTTCTGGAAATTTTGAAAAAAAAAAAACTGTGATTTTACCCGAATATTTAAAAAAAAAAACGCTTAATTTAAACCCTTTTGGGTATGAAATTTTGCTACAGAATTTCTTCTGTGGCGGTGAAAAAAAAAATTTCTTTTTAAATGAGTACAAAAATGCAGAAAAAAAACCCTTTCCCTTGGGGTGTAAATTGGGGCCAAAAAAATTGAAACAGCCAAAAATTAAACCCGCTTTTTAGCGGGTTACCAAAGGGTGAATTTTACGCTAACAACAAAGAAAAAAAAATTTAAAATTTAACCCTTTTTTTGTTTAATTTTGCCCACAGGAAAAAGTATTTTTTGGGGGTGAAAAAGACGGTTTCTTTTTGTGACCAAAGCAAACAAAAACAACGTTTTTTGTTAACTCCCGGATTAAATTTTCCCAAAGAATTGACAACCACAAACTAAACCCGCTTTTTACGGGTTACAATGGCGTGTTTTTTAAAACCCACACAAAAAGAGGGAAAAATTGAAAAAAAAAACCCCGTTGTGAATTATGCGCAGGAAAAAAGTCTTTTTTGGCGGGGAAATAAAAAGGTTTTTTTTTATTTTTACCAAAAGCACAGAACAACGTTAATTTCCCCCTGGATATAAATTTTTGCAAAAAGAATGAGAGCCCAAAAAAAGAAAAATAGTATTTGTATTTAAAAACGCTGTTTCTTTAAATGATACAAAAGGAACAGCTTAGATCCCCCTTTGGGGAAATTTAATGTGCGTGAGCAAAAGCATTAAAATGTAATGCAGCTGCACTGGCGCACAGGGATTCAGACCAATACCCCAAAAAATCAAATAGAAAAATTAAGGAAGCATTCTGAGCCCAAGCTAGACACCCCCCAAAAAATCGCTTTAAAAAATCGTTTTTTAGTATCAACTATCATAACAGCCGCGCAGACCTTCCCTGATCAGTACATGAAGGGGGTATGACCCCCAGCGTCGGGGGCCCAGGATTTAAAATTTAGTGCGGTGACTCACAAAATCCCCCCGGGCCTTAAATTTCTTCATCTCTGCACTGTCAGGCAGGCTATCCCCCTTTTTTCCTCCCAGAGTGCTTGCCCCATGTAACACCATGGGCCGCAGCATTTTATAATCAAAACACACTTCGTTTTACCCGAAGTCCCCAAACTTCCTTCGTTCAGAAACCGAGTTTTCCTGAAAAATTTTAAAAAGAATTCCACTCGTTTAAAACGATTCGCCCATCTCTATTGAGACATTTCTAGAGTAATAATAAAACAATAAGTGCCAGGGTTTTAAGAAAGGGGGTGGATACATTTCTAAAGTATAATATAACAAATTTTAGTGAGGGATTCTGGAGAAGGTCGATACATTTTTTAGATGTAATAAATAACAATTATATGCCAGATTCGGAGAAGGGTCTGAACTTTTAGATGTAAAAAATAACAAGTTTTTGACCGGGATTCTGGAGAAGGGGCGATACATTTTTTAGAGTAATTTAAAATAAAATTATTGTGACCGGATTTGGAGAAAAGGGGCTGGGGTAATTTCTAGAGTAATAAAAACAAGTTTTTAGTGACCGGATTCTGGAAAGGGTCTGGATCATTTCAGATGTAAAAATAAACAAGTTATAGTGACCGGGATTTTGGAGAAGGGGCTGATCATTTCTAAGTAATAAATAACAAGTTATAGTGACCAGGAAACTGGAGAAACGGAACATTTCTAGTGTTAATATAACAAGTTAAGTGACCAGGATTCTGGAGAAGGGTCTGGAACATTTCTAATTAATAATATAACAAGTTTTAGGACCGGGATTCTGGAGAAGGGTCGTTGATCCTGGGATTTATTCCGATTACCAGATTGGAGTTGGGAAGGACTTTTTTCCCCAAAATGAGGACAACTGACTTCTACTTTTTGGTTTTTTTTGCCTTCCTGTGGATCAACACTATAGCACAATGGCTGAACTGGATGGACGCCTGTCTTTTTTCAGCCTACAAAATACTATGGGATATAGATTGCATGTGGATTCCACACAGGTTTTTAAATGCTGAAAAATACTCTGTGTGGACATACCCTAAGAAAATAATATAGTTGATAGGAGGTGAAAGTAAAATCTGCCACAATCATATACAATATAAATTATTATTGAGGACACCTATTTGGGAAACATGTACCAGTCTGTATCTATATTTAAGCAGAGTTCCTGGCCATGCGGTGAAAGCTTCCCTTTTAGGGTTTCCCACCATCTTTGATGGCAATTGAAAATTTCCCCTCAATTCAGGAAAGGGACGATCCACCCCCGTTCACCTGAATGGAAAACTCCCATAAGAAAATGGAAAAGTTTTTCAAGCGTAAATTGCTCCGTCTGAGCCAACACTTTTGGGGGTCTGTTCTCAAAAGGGTGGGGCCCCGAGGTAACTCACTTATCAGACTTTGATGGCATTTCCCCCACTATTTGTCACCAAGCTATGGTGGGAAAACCTTTAAATAAGCTTAGGCCAAAAAAAAGGAGTCCAAAAACAAAGTGTAAAAGTACAATCAAATCCTAATTTAAAAAGTTGTTTACTTTTTTTTTTTTCACTAGGTTTCCTTTTACATACTGCTGCTCCCTATGTCCTCTTCTTGGGCTGAGCAAAAGTGGCCGTGACTTCAGCAGCACCGGGGATAATAGACTAAAATTCCTTTTAAAGGGAATGTGTCATCAAAAAAATTTTGCATTAAGTCCCCTTTTTATGTTAAACACATTTTTTTGGGAATTTTTGGGTTTTTTTTTTTTTAATTTTTCATATCACTTCAATATTTTTTTTTGTTCTAAGTCCTGCGTTCTCACTTTTGGGCCCCTAGCCTTTTTTTGCACTCGTAACAGCAGTCGAAGATCTTTACAGGCTTCTGCACAAGGAGCTTAAACGATCAGTATGCTCTGTGACCTGGGAAAAGTCACGGCAGGAGGGAAAAGATAAACGTGATTCTCTCCTCTTTGGGCGATGGATCCCGTATTATCTATTAACATGTTGTTTCCCCCTTTCAGTTTGACATCTTTGTCTTAATGGACAGACAATTAAATTTCCTGTACAGAACAGGAAGTGTCAGACTATTATTAGGCTTAGTATCCAAAGTGAAAACTGCAGGCCTTAATTATTACAAAATATTGAAAGTGATATGGAAAATAAAAAAAATAAAAAACCAGAAATTCTTTAAAAAAATGTGTTTAACATAAAAAACGTAAAGTTAAACAAGTCATTTTTGATGACACATTCCCTTTAATGCATTGCTGAGGTTTATTCCAGGCTCTTCCCCTTCCTCTGTACTTTCCTGGCTGCTATAGAACAACTCTCTGATGCATCTCATATTGTGCCTCCTCATGGCTGAACCTCTCAGATTACTTTTCAGCTCCTACTCTGCTGTAGATGCACAGTTCACCGCCCCATAAGTCCTCAAAACTGAGCATGCTCGACCAGGAAGCTCAAACTGAACTACAGGTCGTATCTCTTAGCAACAACTATAAACAATGTGGGAAGAAGTCTGTACATGTAGAAATCTAAGGCATGTATTACCATGTGGAGGGAATAACCCTCCACCCCATTATTGGGTCTCGATGCTGTCCCCAGATGTCCCCAGGAGTCGTATTTAAAGCAGAAAGCGCAATAATGAATCACAAGGTATAATCCAGCAAGAGGATTAGGGTAGCAACCCCATGGGTAACGCTGGAGGTTGTCCGGGCTCTGTATGCTGAGAGAGTCGGACAGACTGCTAGCAGTTCCCATACCACTCGGACAACCTGCAGCGGACAACCTCCAGTGTTACCCATGGTACCTTAATCCCCTAATCATATGTATAAAGCATTTGTTGAGTATGTTCATATCTGTATCACTTTTGTATGATATTCAGGCATGCTCCACGCCTTTGTAAATAAATACTTTATATATGCATGATTCCCTTCTGGTGTGCAAAGCACTGTTCAGACTCATTTTCATATCGCGGTCTTTTTAAACCTGTTACTTGTGTTCTTTCATTGTATGACCTGAGGAAGCGGACTCGTAGTCCGTGAAACGCGTAGTCTCTGTATTTTTAAATACCCAAATAAAATATGAAACTAACATAAATACCCAAGTGTCATAGATATTTCTTTTCAGTGCTATCTTCCCTTTTCTGCTATATCTATATATGCTACCCGTTTAAGGGATATATTGGCAGCTGTCTTGGATACCTACTCCATATATGTTTAAGCGATTGTGTGAGTTGTATCATTAAAGGGGTTGTCTCACTTCATTGATTCGTCCTGTTTTCTTGGTTTCATTTTGAATTCAGGGGCATGTTTCCTGGCTTCTACTGGGCTGCGATAGAAGCCAGGTCTGTAGCTATAGCAACCAGCGCTGGCAGCCTATCATGAGAGACTGAACAGGTCTGTAGCTATAGCGATCTGATGCAGCCCATACAAGAGGGGATATCTAGGAATAGGTAGGACACATATAACAAAGTGACTTTTTTTGCAAGATCTTTAACATAAAAAGCAGCGATCCTTGTAGTGAGACAACCCATTTAATATACAACCTTATCAGGTGAGCAGTTTGATTTATCGACTGCTATCACCCAGATAGTTATGGTCCTTCACAGGAGTGCGTTTCTGTCCTGTTTTGTGTCTTTTTAGCACTTTGAATCTGCTAAGTGAAATGGGGAAAATACACAATTAGCGCCATCTTTTTCTTGGAGGTGTTATATAAATGACATGTTATTTTTATTCTGCGTAGCCTTACGATTTGGATGATTTTTTTCTTATTAGTTTGATTTACAGCGCCATTTTCTGGAACAATAACTTTTTTATTTTTTCATTAGGGGCCATGACTTTTTTATTGCGGAAGAATATATTTTCACTAGGATCATTTTTGGATACCGGTGGCTTCTTATTTATCATTTTTTATTCCCATTTCTGAGACGGCAAAGCCTCAAACCCTCCTGGCACCTTCGCAATTTTGGCATTCATTACACAAGATAAATAAGTTTGTATATTAATAAATGGGAGTTTAACAAACACAGAATTGCCAATTATATTTATTTTTTTATAGTTTTTTTATACTGGTAAATTGGGAAAAGGACTTAACACGGCCATTATTATTTCATCATTTTTTCCATAGACACTGCCTAAGGTTATGTTCACACGGCATAATTGCGGCGCGTACAGTACGCCGGGTGTTTGGAAGTCGCGCTAATACGCAAAATCCCGGCAGGGGGGCCAGCCCCCCCGGGCCCCATAAACATTCATTTCTCGCGGCGTATTCACCGCAAGTAATTGAATGTACTTACCCCCCGCGGAACAATACGATCTTACGTACAGGGGGGAGGGGAGCGTAACCCTAGTTTCTATGGAGTATGATTATGAATCAGGGGCCATTTCCCCCGCATATTAACGCGCATGCCGTGAAATGCCCCCCAAAAAAGCCGTGTGAACATACCTAAACCATGTAACGGAAAAAAACCCTGCGGGGATGCATCATTGTACACAGCCTCTTTCAATAAAAGTTGCCACTGTGTCTCAGTTCGGAGCCTGCACTCGGGATGACGGGTAACGTGGCTGCTATTAGCGGGAGGTTGTATACTAAGGTGGAGGGGTCTTCTTACCACAGTAATAAAGAATCAAGTATTGTAGGTTCTTGCTTGTATTACAGATACCTGGGACTAACTGCTTTATGGTGTATCTGAAATTGGTCAATAGTCAGCCTCATCTAACTATTTTTAGTTACAGCTCCCCCACAGTGTGTTTATTTGTTGGTCAATAAAATTTTGACCAGATAACAATTTAACACTAAACCTTTCCCCCTTCTTTTTAATATTAAACCCTTTGGGCGACTTATGTATTTTGGCGCCCAGACGCCAATTTTACGTCACATTAGTAGCGTGAATGCACCTGAATCTAGAACCCGTTTTAAATGCGGTTTAAAATTTTTTTTTTAATATTTCAAAAATAAAAAAAAACTATATAAATTGGGTATCGCCCTAAAACATATTGACCCACAAGTAAAAAACTTGTCACGGAACTGCAGGGGGACCTGTTAAAAATAAAAAAAAACACTACTAGGGTTGCATATTTTGTTCACCCTGCCCTTTAAAAAAAAGGTCAAAAAACCCTGTCCCCCCCCCAAAAAAGATACTAATAAAAACATCAAATCATCCGCAAAAAACAAGCCCCTACACAGCTCCGTCATAAAAAAATAAAAAAAGTTATGGGTTCAACTCGGGATCAAAAAAATGTTTTCCTTTTTGAATAAAAGGGTTTTTATTGTGTAAAAGCAGTAAAACATAAAAAGATGTACAAATTGGGTATCGCTGTAATCGTATCGACCTGCTGAGTAAAACTAGCATGTCATTTATACTGCACGGTGACCTCTGTAAAAAAAATCACTACTAGGATTGCTGTATTTTGTTCAAAACCCCTCGCAAAAGCCTTAATAAAAAGTGATCAAAGTGTCATATGCACCCCATAATGGTACCAATAAAAACATTAACTCATCCCACAAAAAACAAGCCCATAATCAGCTCTGTATACAGAAACATAAAAAAGTTATCGCTGTCACACTATGACAACATAAATACACAATTTTTTATAAACAAATTTCTATTGTGTAAAGGTAATAAAATATGAAAAACTACATAAAATTGTTATTTTAGTAATTGCACCGACCTCATAGCAAAGTTATCCGTCATTTACACTGCATGGCGAACACTGTAAAAATAAAGCACAAAAAACAATGGCGGAACTGTGTTTTTTCCTCTAATTTGCATGGCCCAGGGCTAAGAAAAAACTATGGAACACCTATGTGCCCAAAATGGACAATACACCCCTAGATGAAATCCATGAGGAGTGTTGAATCCAAAATGGGGTGGAAGGTTTCACCTTTTCTGGTACTTTGGGGACTTTGAAAATGAGACATGACACCCACCAAAATCTGCATTCCAAAAGCCAAAAGTGCTCCTTCCCTTGCACGCCCTGCCATGCGCCCAAACAGCAATTTACATCAAACATAGAAAGTATTGCCGAATTTGGGGAAACAATTGCGTAACAAACTTTGGGGGTGTCGGGGGGGGGCGGTAGGTTGAACATGTTTATATTGTTAGTTTCCCTTGCACAGCAAGTAGTCTGGGTCAGGTTTTCAAAGTAGCAGTCAAAGAGCTGGGTGGGATGACTGCTCCCACATCTCCAGGGCCAGGCCAGATCTTGATTGTTCTATGTGAACCTAGAGGTCAGGTGGTTGAGAGAGAGAGTGATTTTTTTTTCTGTGAAGCGGGGGGAAAAGTTCTGGTGTGCATTGAGAGTCCCAGACTACAGCCAGTGTCAGGTGGGACTAGGAACCCTGAGGAATCTGGACCGGACTGTAAGTGCCCCCGCAGGACTGTGTAAAAAACTGTTTTTTTTTTCCCTTCGTTTTGGCTGAAGTTAAGCCTATGTTTTTTTGCTGTTGGTGCAAGGCTGGAATAAACGCCTGATTCTTTAAACGGATTCAAAGACTGGTTCTGTATTATTCTACCACCGAGCTGATCCCTTACTTTGGGGGAGGTACATGGGCATTTCTGGCAAAAGTTGTGTTGCGGCCCCAGTGCATAGAACTACAGCAGCAAATTTTAAAAGGGGCCAGAGCCTGATTTTGTACTGAAAAGAACTGTGTTGTGCGGGTGAATTGTGTGGGGCCTAGTAATTTCCGGGGTTAAAGGGCCCCAAAACTAAAATTTCCCCACACAGCAGCCTCCGGGGAGGAATAATTAACATGTATGAAAGTAAGCGCCAGCACAGCAGATCCAAAAGGGGCCAGGGAAAAGTTTGCACGACCCATAGAGAGGCTTTGCAAGTTAAACAGCAACTCATCGCGTAGCAAAAAACAACCCCATGCGAAGCCATGCAGGTACGGGAAAACCCAAACCCGGTTGCTTTTAAAACGGTGACCCGGGATATCCGGGCCCCGGGAAAAGCCAGGCCTAAAACTAGCGACATCATAATGCCAAGGTGGGTGGGGTAGGCTTTGCAAAAATTACATGGAGAAGAACTTTGAGACTTCCTCACCGGTTGGCATTTGGGCCCAAACCAAGAACGGCTACCCCCAAATAAATGGGCAGAGGTCTTACCCCAAATTTTCTAACCGGAGACCCCCGAAAGGTTTTTTTTAAACCCTTTCCCTCCAGGTGCTCCAAACCCAAAAAATTTAACTCGAAAAAAACTGGTGGAGCTGGAGTCCGCACGGTACTGTGGAGGACAACGTGACCAATGGATGGAGCATCATCCCCCAAAACAGTCTCTGATCGTACCCTACGAACAAGATGACGCCCTGGAAAAGCGCCAGACGCAAATAATTTAGATTCATCGACTCCCAGGGCTGTCCCGGGCAGATGCATTACCCTACTCCCTGACCAGGATTTGGCCCCCGTTTGAGCCGGGATAGCCAAAAGCCCCTTTCCCCTCATAGAAGGGTTCATCGTGTGGGCAATGTGGGCGGAGAAAAAAGGGCCCCCAACGGTCTTGCGAAATTCTATAAATGGACAATTAAAAAAGGTTCCTCAAAGCTTACCGCAAAAACGGGAACTGAGGTAGAAATGAGCGCATCCTGATTTCCAGGACTATTCTTGCAGGGTTACCAAAGCGAAAGCATTTCATTCAGTCTGTAACATCTTCACGAAAGGGGCTCCCCGGGTTTTAACTGCTCTACCCGGCAAAATTGAAGTAGTGGGAAAATTCAAAAACGTTGAATATGAAAGGGCCGGAGGATGCAGCAAGGGTTTCTTTCCCGGTGTGGATGCCGGTCGGTGGACTGTGGGACGTACGGTCTTTTGGGTTAACTACAGGGGATGTAAAATTGAATGTTTTATCTTTTTTATTCCCTTTTTTTTGCTATCCCCCTTTTTGTCTTTGTCTTTTTTTCCCCTTTGCCTTTTCCTTCCCCCCTTCTCTTTCTTGATAATATGCTCGGGATGTCGAACATGGGGGGGGGGTTGATTCAGAAACGATTAAATTTTAGTTTTTCCATGCTAATGGAACATGTTTTAGCATGGGGGGCATCTCCCCCCGGGAGCTCCGGCTCTAAAGAACACTTGTCTGTTGAAAAATTTGTTTCTGATTATTGGGGGCCCCCAGAATTTGGGGCCAAAAGTGTATTAGGTTTGTTAAATGTTTATTCTTGTACCCATGCGCTCTCCTCTTCCAGATTTGAAAAAGGTAAAAAGGGGGTGGGGAAGATGTGGCTCTTATAGGGTGTGTGTCTCCTCCTCACCTGTAAGTAAAGAACATGGGGGCGCTCGCTGGGAAGTCTGCCGGTTTATTTTCTTGCAATTTCCTGCCCTTACATTTTCCACAGTGGGGAACAGGATGAGTGTGTAGGGGGAGATGGGGATGGGCCCCCCCCTGTGCCACTTAAAAATTTTTCTTTAAAGTGGCAGACTAATACCCAGAGAACATAGGGCAAGTATGACCACTAAACCTCAAAAGGGAGATTATTTTTTTTTACAGGGGGGACATTTGGGAGAAAGGAAAAATTTTTCCCCCTCAGAGCCCTTTTGGGTGGACCCACCGGTATTGGCAATTTTCCATTCAAAGATAGGGGGTAGCATTTTTTTTAGGCGGGATAGTGCAGTCTATTGAAGAGAAATGTGAGGTCCGGAAGGCGGGTTTTTTATTGAGAGCGCGCATTTCAAACATCCTTTAAAATTGTGTAACGGTATGCGCCCTTTTGGGGAAGGCTGATTTCTTTTCATGAAAAAAGCATCAAAATCTCATATGAGGGAGATTTTAAAAGCAGATGGCCCCAAGGTAGACAGGTCACGGATCCCATCAGAGGTTTCCTCCAGTGGCTCCCAACTGGAGGACCTTTGATCACCTAGGACTTGACGTTGTTGATTAGACTGGAGGGGCGGACCTAACCCGAATCACGAACTTTCACTTACTATTCCTCTGTCCATATGACGTTTTCTCGTAGTGACATGGCCTTGATAGCCTCCTCACTTTATCATAGTGTCGTTAGTGCTGACATATTACCCATTTGCGTTCTGGATCATACGCCACCCATTAAATATCTGTGGGAGGGGCGCTTCTTAAATCAATACGACGCGAACTTGGAGATTTCCCAACGAATTCCTTTATCAGTCGGAAAAGACTTTAGGGAATTCCTTAGAGTGCGAGCTGGGCGCAGTTCCTGACTGATAATGCAGTCCATGCAGGAAATACTTCTCTTCTATGGGCCACGGCGAAAACCGTCATGCGCGGACATATAATTAGCTATGTCGGCATGAAGCGCAAAGCGCAGAAACAAAAATTTCAGGAGCTGCACTCCAGTCTGCGTCAAACACAGAATAGGCTCTCGGTAGAATTAGATCACGGCTGCAAATCAATCAGCAGTTTTTAAAGAGGCGCAAAAATTCTTAAATGCATTTCTCCAAGCAGAAGTAAGGTTACTGTTGAATCTACAAACGAAATCAATTACTTTACCGGTGGGGCACAGGCATGGGAATTTCTGGCTAACTCAGCGAGCCTGGCGTGGTTAAACGCCGTAGCAAGCAATAAAATCTGCCTTTGTAAGGGGGGACATTCTGACGGACCAAGGGCCATATTGAAGAAAGAATTCATGGAGTTCTATGAATGCACTTATGGAGCTGACCCTTCTGATGCGCAGAAGGGCAGCGGCCCTTTTTGATTCGCTGTCTTTGCCGGAGGGCTCGGCGGACCATCGAGCCCTTTTGGAAAGCTGAAATCACGGTGAGGAGGTGCGTGTGCTTGTGGTGGGTGGGGCTGGCGAATGGGGAAAGACCCGTGGACGGGATGGCTTTTCAGCAGAATTTTACAAAAATATTGCAGACGGACTATCTCCTCTCCCTAGCTAATCTTTACATGGTAATTTATCTCTTTCAACATAGGTGGATGCTTCTATGATCTCACGTACACACTATATGCTCTTAAAGCCAAAAAAGGACCCTACTTGCGGACATCTTTTAGGCAATTTTCTTTACTGGAATCTGGACTATAAGGACCTAGCATAAAAATTATGGCCACTTGGCGGCAGGCTTTTTTGCCACATATAATTCATCCCTCATCTAGACTGGCTTCATAGCTAATAGGCTTTCCACCTAAAAATTGTTCGCGACGGCTTATAGCAGCCATCGCACAGGCAAGGAAAGGAGGCGCCAACCCTGTATCCATGCTTCTGAGCTGGATTGCCGAGAAGGCCTTCGGACAAGGTTTCTTGGCCCATTCCTAGACGCTGCTTCATTCTGCACCGCGGATTTGGGAGCCTCTTCGCCGGCTTCGTCAAACCCACATGCACTCAATGCCACGACGACCCTACTTATTAACAAACAAAAATCCCAGTAATTGATCTTTTTAGGGGAGCTAAACAGGGATGTCCCCTTTCACCCTTGTTGTTTAATTTGTCTATGATCCTCCTCTATCATAGATCGATCAATCACGCTTTATACGGTATCCTTTACATCCCAGAAGTAGAGCTCAGGTCACAGCTTATGCTGATGACCTGCTTTTGATGTTTAGGGAACCCCAGACAGAATTTGTTACTCTATTCTTGGAAGATGTGAGGGTGGTGGGAGCCTTATCCGGCTATACGATCAATGTGAACAAAAGCGAAGGGATGCTCATGATGGGTTCCCAGTCGAGCCCCTTTGGTCAAGGATTGTATTCGATTCACTGGTGTATCTTCAGCTATGAAGTATTTAGGGGTGTGGTTGACCAAGTCCCTAGCTAATCTATACAGCGGGTTAACTGTCCCGATATTCCGGCGAGAACTGGGTTCACACTTATGAAAGAGGTGGCTGACCTCCCGCTATCTTATCACTGGGCGAGGTTAATTTAATTAAAATGGTAGCGTTCCTGGCCTTTTGTATATTTTCCATATTGCTTCCGGTTTATTGCGGCCGGAGGTTGAAAAATCATTAATGGCAGTACAGGCGGTTTATTTTGGGAACATAGGAGGGCGCGTATTCCTCTACTTATACTCAAACTACATAAACACTATTTTTCATGGCAGGATAGATTTTCCTAAACATACGTTCTCTATAACTTAGCGGCCTTGGGGCGTTTTCTGACGGACTGGGCGCTATCTACAACGGTTGTTTACTGAAAAGTTCGCTAGACCAAGAGGGACTTCTGGACTTTTCCCCCTTATCAACTTTGTACTTTTTTCCCTTTATAGTAAACTTCCTCAGATGGTAAGGGATGTCAGCTGCTTATGCCAGTTTGGAGGGCATGGTGGAAGTATCAGGCAACTTCAAAAAAACTGAGTCCGTTTATCCCCCTCCTTGTCGTTATGGGAAACCCAAATTTCCAGGGTGGTAAACCCAGAGTACCTTCAGGCTTTGGTATAAATTGGATTACATCAAATAAAACACTTTGAAAACATTCCCAACACCAAAAGCTGCAATCTCTTTGGGATTGCAAAGCCTTTATTCCACGCCTCCAACCCCCATTTTTTTAATTATTTGCAAGCAACTAGTTATGTCTCAGAGGCAAAAGCGACATCTACAGCCTGAAGATTGGGACCGACCTTTGAGCGCATACTCTTAAATCCTCCCACAGAAAGGCCACAGCGTCTGTTACCTATAAATATCTTCTTGAGGATCTTGACTATGACAAATCGAACTTCGGTTTGGCTAAATGGCAAGATCAAGATGCTGATATATCCACACCTGTGATTTTGGAGGCGATCGCTGACGCGAATAAATTTCTGCCGATGGCAAGATATATGGAGATGTTTTTGAAGGTAACACACAATGCCTACCTTACACCACTCAAGGGACACCGAATGGGCAGGTTTCAAACTGATAATTGTTTTAAGTGTGGGTCCCCAGCAGCTGATCTCTACCACTGTTTATGGGACTGTCCACTTATACAGGAATTCTGGACCCACATATTAGAATACATTAATCAATCTTTGAACATGCCGTGTGTCGCTAATGCTTCTTGGGCACTATTTGGGGTTATGCGACAGGAAGGCGCGGCAATTTCTAGGCGGGTAAAAAGAATGGGGCATTTCGTGGCGGCAGCGCGCAAAGCTATTTTGCAGGTTTGGCTCCAGCCCGCGGGCCCTACTTTGGAGCTGTTTAAAAGTAAACAAAATTTTCTGATGCACATGGAATGGGTGGAAGCCACATTGCAAAAGGAAAAAATGGTGAAAAAAATTCTTTGAGCTTTGGAAAGGTTTCATAGCCCCACCTCGATAGATATCAGAGATAATATCAGACGCTGTTTCGCGTCAACCTCATGGTATCAGAGCAGGCAACTTGCGGGTAGTGACCCCATTGATCTACCAGCAGAAGATAATCCTTAGTGGGGCTTATGGACTGGATAATAGTAGGCTCACGGGGCACATGTGGATCAAGGGACTCTAAATTTGAGATTTACCCATTATATTCATAATGTCTCTATTACGTTTTTGGATCTAAAACTCACAGGTCTTTCCAACCAAGTAATCGTGTCCCAAACCTTCCGCAAATCCACCAGCGGTAATACGATCTTACACTACAATAGTTTTCATACTAATCATACGAAAAAATCCATACCGGTAGGAGAACTCACGAGGGCGAAACGAAATTGTAGCCTTTCGTGTGATTATGCTATTGAAAAAACAGTCATAAAGAACAGATTAAAAGTTAGAGGCTACCCGGACTGGGCAATGAAGAGAGCAGAACAAATTGTGGACAAACGTTCTAGGGAGAACTTATTGGCTCCCAAAAATCTTAAAAACAATTCTAGAGATCTTGCTAATGGGGCAAATGCAACTGCAAAGCCGGTACTGGTATTAGACCATAGTCATCAATTTAACATCATAAAAAAAGTTATAGAGAAATATTTGCTCATTCTGCAAGAGGATGCAATTCTAGACTCCGTGCTACAAACGGTGCCATAGTGGCTAGAAAACCTAAGACTATGAGTGATATTTTATCACCACGTCTGTCACCCTCCTTCAGATATAAACCCAACTGGTTGCGTTTTAAAGGTTTCTTTAGGTGTGGCTTCCATCCGTGCAAAACCTGTGGTTTTGCATTGCCGAGTTCAAATTTTTCAAATTCGGACCATACAAAAACTTTTCAAATTAAGAGCTATACCAATTGCAATTCCCACCATGTGGTTTACATTATAGTGTGCACACTGTGTAACCTTATTTATGTCGGGAGCACAATCCGCAGGCTGAAGGTACGTTTTTTAGAACACCTTAATGACATAACTAATCCAAATCGGTTCAATAAATCTAATGTAGCACAACATTTTGTGGAATGCCATGGATCCCTGACAAAAGGATTGCAAGTTATAGCTATAGAAATGATACGTAAACCTGCCCGAGGTGGAGATTGGGAATATCTCGTCAGAGACAGAGAAGCTTATTGGATCCTTGTTCTCAATACCATCGTCCCCCAGGGTCTCAATGTACGCAGGGAAATAATGTTCCATCATTAGGTTAAGTATTATTGTTATAGTAAACGAGTCACCCCGCCTTAATATATATATTTTTTATGCTATTTTGACCATCAGCTAAATTACAATCACAATAAATCTAAACACAAAACAAAAACACAAACATACTAAACAATGCATTTAGTAATGAGATGGGATCGGAAGTATTTTTAAATATCTCTAGAAGCATACAATGCTCTAGAAGTATTGAATAGCGATTGAGACTAACAGCAAGATCAAATATAGATCCAATACAAAGCATTATAGTATATATGTTGTGTTATAGTCACTAAATAGGTGCTCAAACTCTTCATAGTGAATTTCACCAGACGCCAGTCTTTGTTTTGTTTTGTCTTATTTTTGTTTTGTCTCGGCATTTCCCGATCATCCGCGTTATGACACGTTACCTGATGAGGTGCTTCGGGGGAATAGCGGTTTGCCATTGATACATTTCTATAACAATATATTCATGTTATTTTATATTACATACATTAATAAGTTACCTTGACAACGGCACCAGCTTTACCCCGTACATCCACGTCACTTCCTGCCAGAATGCGTTTCCTTGCACTGAACGTAAGTCATTTCCGCTATTTGGAACGCAAGCTCTTCCGGTTTTGTTATACCGGTTTATTACACGAGGAACGCCATTCTGATGGGAGGTGTCATACATCTTACAGGTACGTGCAAATAAACGCTACCAATTGGATGGTTTTGGGCATTGTAGACAATTTTAATTGGATAATTGTTGTTTTTAATGCACTATAAGAGGGTGTTACTAACATCTAAACTGCAGCTAAGACTAAGGGCTGTATTTGGCCCGAAACGCGTCAGCTCGCCACCCCTCTGGTCGTCCCTCCTGTACACATCTCCCATTTGTTTGTGGCATTTTCTACTTGTCGTTGTTCTTCAATAAATGGACTTTATATCTTAGCAACATTTTTGGGTCCCAAATCCCCCATTACCTATAACACTAGGAAGAAAAGGGGATTGGGGCTCACGCACCCACTGGTTTGGATGGGGGGGGGAGGTCGCAACCTGACTTGCACACGTGGGGGGGTGAGACCACGGCTTTTTTGGAATTTTAATTTTTGGTTTTGGTTTACTACTGTTTAATACATTAAATTAGTGACATGCGATTTTGAAGTAAGAGGGCAAAGACTGCTTAATGTTTATTTGTTTATGTTGGGGTATAATACAAAAAAAAACGCGCTGTCCTTATGTCATCCCCTATATTACAGTGTGTCATGTTATCTGTAATGCAAGCTTTAGGGTTTTTTTCAGCTCCATTTTTTAAATTGTTTATGCCAAGGATACTGTTAATAAAAAAAAATTTAAAAAAAAAAATTAAAAAAAAAAAAAAAAACACTTTTTTCTTTTTGAAAATTTTTTGGGGGCACTTTTGGATCCAGAAGTATATCACTGCATATCAGCTACCACCACCTATTTTAGGGGGAACAAAGGGTTTTTACCCGGGGCCCGGTAAACATGGAAAAAACGGGATTAGGTCTCACCGGGAAGGGGGTGGTCCACCTTGATGTACAGTTTGGTCAGGGTGAGATGTGGACCCTTGGGACCACCGCAAGTGAGGGCGTAACCCCACACCGGGGACGAATCAAGGGGGTCCCGGTTTTCACCAGGCCCCGCCGCAAAGCGGGTGGACTTTCTGGGGAGAAGTCCACCAGTCCTCCCCCTGACGTGACTTGTTGGGGGGGGGCACCGATGTAGCGTGGTACAAAATTGTAGGCGGCTCATACGGGGACAGGCAGAAGGTGGACAATGGCAAGTTTCGTGTCGGGAAGGGAAGCAAACGGTATGGTAACGGTAACGAAACAAGGCTTAGGAACACTTTCTCTATGGCTTTTGGGCACAAAGATCCGGCACAAATGGGGAAGGGGCAGGCTTAAATAAGGGCACGACCCGGAAATTCCCAAATTTCCGGGCCAGGCCCTTAAATTTCAAACCCGGCCCCCGGGGGGCGCCCTGGGTACGGGGTAAGTAGGTAAGGGACCCACTGGGGGGTAGTGTGCCCGTCCCCCAACATGGGGTGGGGGTCCCGCTCGTGCAGGGCCCCGGGGGTGGCCTGGACCGGGGACGGGTTGCAGGTCCCCCCGGAAGTATACAGATAATCCGGATTTTCTGTTGTTCGGCGTCTGGGGGAAGTACCCCCGGGAAAACCCGTTGCCTCCTCAGGGCCCCTAAGGGTGGGGTAGCCCCGGTGCGGAGCCAGGGGGTACCGGGTTTCCCCTTTTCTGTGTTTGTGGGGAGAATGAGGGGGGAAATTGGGACGAGGTGGTCCCCGACTTGGAGGGTCCCGGGAAAACTTTGGTCTCCCAACCCCGGGACGAACCTTCAGAGGGGCCCCGAAGTGTTGGTAGCAGGCAATTTAGGGTCCCCAAGAACCCGGGGGCGGAAAAGGGGACCCCCATTTTCCTGAACCAACCGGGGGGAGGGGGGTGAGCAACTCGGGGCCAAACCCGTACAGGAAAAGGGTTGAGGACCTAGTTTTCCATTAGATGTTTTTTTTTTTTTAGGGGTACTTGGGGCGAAAAACCCAAGGAAAGAATCCTTCGGGGGTTCTTTTTGGCCAGGGCTTCACCATCAGTTTGGGACTATTGCCAGCCCCGCCCCGCTGCCAATCACCTCCCCGGACTCTTTTCCCCCCGATACCCTTCCCATTATTGGGGTCCCCTTCGATAGACTTGCCAGGATTTGGGGACCCTTGATGAGTCCGCCAGGGGACACTAGTACATCCTGGTCATGGAAAGATTAGCGACCCAGTCCCAAGGGGCAGTCCCTCTCAGAAATATTTCCCTCCAAGGGCAAGCCAAAAAGATTGTAAAAGAGTTTTCCAGGTTGGGATACCAAAGGGAAACCCTGACTGATCAGGGGCCCCCCTTTCAGCGGGGGTAAATGGGGGCTTTAAGGTGTTAAAAGTTACCCAGCTTCCACTTCGGTCTACAATCCCCAAAAAAGGGGCTGGTAAAATGGTTTAACAAGCCCCGAGGCTTTTGTTAAAGAAAGATTGAAAAGGATGGCGAGACTGGGATTTTTTACGCCCTATCTGCTTTTTTTCTATCAGGGGGGTGTCCCCATGCTCCACAGGGTTTTCCCCATTTGATTTGGGTTTATATGGCAACCCCTAGGGGGTGTTGAATGTTGCAAGGAAATGAAAGTGGGGTCATTCCGTAAAAAAGGGAAATAGAGAAAATCGCTCAATCAGGAGGATTCCCGGGGTATGCCTGTACGGCCGGGTAGTGGTCCCGGGACCCCCGCAAACATGGGTAAGCCACACGAGGGACAATCTAAGGGTCCTGGTTTTCCCAGAGCCCGCCGCAAAGCGGGTGGAGGGTTGCGGGGGGAGCACCAGGTCACACCCCTGCCTGCTTTTTGCGGTGGCAGCCGAGGGTGTAGCGTGGTACAAAAATCGTGTGCTAAATATTCGGGAAAGGGCGGCAATGGTTCTGTCAATAGACAAAGAAAAAGGGGTCAGGGCAGGCGGCAAGGTTCGGGCGGAAACGTGGGCAAGGGCCCAGAACACGGCGAGACTAGACACAGATAACGCTTTCTCTGGGGCACGGAGGGCACAAAGATCCAGCAGGGAAGTGACGGGAAACCCAACTTTAATAGGTCAGCCCCCTGGAAATTTACCAATCCCCCGGCGCGCTGCCCCTTTTAAAATCCCATGAACGGGTGCGTGCGCATTCCGACGGCGGGTGGAGACGCAGGAAAAGGGGGCTGGTCGGGTAAAGGGGGAAGGGTGTGCCGAAAAACAAGCCGGTCAGCGGCGCCACCCTCCTCCCCGGGCGCCGGGGATGGGGACACGGGGCGCCCATGACCCCGGGGCGGGGACATGGCGCCACCCGTTAAAATGCCTATTGGGGGCATTTTTTTCCAGCTACAAGGGGGAGGGGGGGACGACGGAAAGGGCCCCCGGTGGCCCGCCTAGGGGGACCACCCTGCCTTTCCCAAGGGGCTCAGGCAGGGTCCCCAAAACCCCGCCGGGCCAGGGCCGCTGCCAGGCCTGAACGCCGGGCCCCCCCGACCGCTTTTTTCAAATTCGGGCCCCCCCGGGGGTGCTGGTTCCCCCCCCCCAAGGGCCGGGGGGAACCACGGGCCGCCGGGTCCCGGGGCTTTGGGCCCCCGGGGAGCTCCTGAGGGGCCCCCGGGCGCTCCGTGAAGTTGCAGGGCCCCCCCGGGGGGCCGGGGGCCGGGCGGAGGAGCGCCCCGGGGAGGGGGGGAAACCCCCCCAAAACGGTGGATATTTTGTTTGTTTTTTTTGCCTTGGTTTCCCCCCTTATTGCCTACCTTTGCCCCTTTGGCCCCTATATACTCCGTGGCCCCTTAAAGCTGCCTGTGGCCCCCTTTTAACTGGGCCCTTGGCCCCTAAGGGGCCCGGGCCCTATATACTGGGTTTCCCCTAAATCCCCCTGTGCCCCTATATCTGCCTGTGCCCCCTTTTTCCCGCCTGTGGGGCCCCTTTTATTGTCCCCCATAACCTGCCTGTGGGGCCCCATATAGCCTGGGGCCCCTATAAACTGCCTTTTTTTTCCCATATCTCCCGTGGGGCCCCTTTTTGGGCCCCTTATAAACCCCGTGGCCCCCCTAAATTTCCTGGTTTTTTTTCCCTTCCGGCCTGTGGCCCCTATAATGCTCCTTGGGCCCCCTTTTTCCCCGTGGCCCCTATAGCCCGCCCGTGGCCCCATAAGCTGCCTGTGGCCCCCATATGCCCGCCCGTGGCCCCTAAAGCCGGCCCCGGGGGGCCCCCCTGCCCCCGTGGCCCCCTTAGCCTGCCTGGGCCCCCCCCTTGGGCCCCTCCCTCCTCCCCCATTCCTGCCTGGCCCTAACCCCGCCTTGCCCCCCAACCTTCCCGGGGCCCCCATGCTTGGGGCCCCCCCTTTTTCCCGGGCCCATATCCCCTACCCTTTTTTTTTTTATTATTATTTTTTTTAAAATTATTTTTTTCTTTTAATTTTTTTTATTTATTTTATTTTAATTTTTTATTTTTAAAATTTCCGGTTTTTTTTATTTTATTTAATTTTTATATTTTTTATTAATAAAAAAATTTTTTTATTATTTTTTTTTATTTTTTTTAAAAAAAAAATTTTAATTTTTTTAAATTTTAAATTTTTTTTTAATTTTTTATTTTTTTTAATAATTTTTTTTTTTTTATTTTATCCCTTTAATTCTTTTTAAAATTAATTTTTTTTTTTTTTTTTTATTTTAAATTTTGTTTTAAAAAAAAAAATAAAATTTGTAAAAAATTTTTCCCTTTTTTATAAAAATTTTTTTTTATATTAATTATTTTTAAAAAAAATTTTTTTTTTTTTTAATTTTTCGATTTTTTTTTTTATAAATTTCTTTTCATTAAATTTTTGTTTTTTAATTATTTTTTTTTTTTTTTTTAATTTTTTTAATAAATTTTTTTTGGAATTTTCCTTACTTTTTATTTTTTTTATTTTTTTTTTTTTTTTTTTTTATTTTTTAAAATTTTTTAAAATTTTTAATTTTTTTTGGGTTTTTTTAAATTAGTTTTTTAAAATTAAAAAAAATTTTTTTTAAAAAATTTTTTGGGGGGGTTTTTTTTTTTTTTTGGTTTTTAAAAAATTTTTGGGAAAATTTTTTTTTCCCCCAAATTTTTTTTAAAATAAATTTTTTTTTTAAATTTTTAAATTGGGGAAAATTTTTAGGAATTTTTTTTTTTTATTATTTTTAAAATTTTTAAAAGGGAAAATTTTTTTTTTTTTTTAAAAAAAGGGGGGTAAAAATTTTTGGGGTTTTTTTAAAATTTTTTTTAAAAATTTTTAAAAAAATTTTTTTTTTTTTTTTTTAAAAATTTTAATTTTTAAGGGAAATTAAAAATAAAAGAAAATTTTTTTTTTTGGTTTTTAAAATTTTTTTTTTTTTTTTTTAAAAAAATTTTTTTATATATCCTTTAAAAAAATTTTTTTTTTAATTTTTTTTTTTTTTTTTTTTTTTTAAATTTTTTTTTTTTATAAAATTCCCTATATTAATTTATTTAAAATTTTTTTTTAAAATAAAAAATTTTTTTATTTTTATTTTTTTTTAAATCTTTTTTTTTATAATTTTTTTTTAAATAGGGTTTTTTTTTTTTAAAATTTTTAATTAAACTTTGTTTTTTTTTTTTAAAATTTTTTTATAAAAATAAAAAAAAAATAAAAAAATTTTTTTAAAAAAAAAAATAAAATAAACTTAAAAAAATTTTTTTTTTTTAAAATTTTTATTTTTTTAAAATATTTTTAATTTAAAAAAAGTTTTTTTTTTTTCCCCCCCTTAAAATGTATTTTTTAGGGGGTTTTTTTTTTTAAATTTTTAATTTTTTTCTAATTTTATTTTTTTTTTTTTTTTTTTTAATTTTAAAAACTAATTTTTTTTTAAATTTTTTTTAAAAATTTAAAAATTTGGGTTTATTATTTCTCCCCAGGTCGAACCACAATGTCCAGCATGAGATAATCACTGATCCCCAGGTAAGGGTCAATGTAAAACCGTATAGGGTGCCAGAGGCTCACAAGGAGATTATTGAAAAAGAGGTGCAATGGATGTTGGCCCGAGGAATCAAAAAGTGGGTTGTCTAGTCCCATAGTCCTCGTGTCGAAGCCCAATGGGGAATGGCGGTTTTGTAATGATCATCGTAAACTGAATGAGTTATCTAAGGAAGATGCCTAACCCATGCCCCGGGTAGATGAATTGATAGAGAGACTGGGTCCAGCTCAGTATATCACGACCCTGGATCTTACCAAAGGGTATTGGCAGTTTTCTGTTGTCAAGGGAGGCTAGGGAGAAGACGGCGTTCTCCACACCTGAGGGGTCCTTCCAGTATGTCCGGATGCCTTTTGGCCTACAGGGAGCCCCGGCTACTTTCCAGAGAGCCATGGACAGGGTTTTGCATCCCCACAGGAGATATGCGGCAGCCTATCTGGATGACATAGTCATTTTTAGTAAGGATTGGGAAAGTCATCTGGCTAACGTTCAGGCTGCCCTGGAGGCGTAGAGGAAGGTGGGGTTTACGGTAAACTCCAGTAAATCGGCCATAGGAATGGAGGAAGCCCACTACCTGGGGTACATCAAAGTAACAAAGTAGAAGCCATCCAAAGCTGGCCCCGTCCGCAGAACAAGAAACAGGTCAGGGCGTTCCTGGGAAATTATAGACAGTTCATTCCCAAATTTGCAGAAATAGTGGTCCCCCTCACCGACCTGACAAAAGGAGCCAAGTCGCTGCAATTAAGTGGTCCCCAGAGGCGGAAGGGGCCTTCCAGAAACTAAAGTCAGGTCTCTGTAGGCAGCCCGTGTTAGTGGCCCCAGATTTTTCCAGGGAGTTTTTCATTCAGATAGATGCGTCGGATGCGGGGTTAGGGGATGTGATGTCCCGGGTCGTAAATGGAAAAGAGCATCCAGTGAGCTATTTGAGTAGGAAGCTGTCCCTGGCAGAGAAGAATTACTCAATAATCGAGAAAGAGTGCCTGGCCATTAAGTGGGTCCTGGATTCCCTAAGGTATTATTTACTGGGACACAGATTTAGTTTAGTATCAGATCATGCCCCCCTCAGAAGGCTAAGAGAGAAGAAAGGGACGAATACTCGGGTCACCCGGTGGTTCTTGGCCCTACAGGATTTTGACTTCTCAGTGGAACATAGGCCATGAAGGCTACAGGGTAATTTTTTATTATTATTATTATTATTATATTATAATTTATTTTATTTTAGAGCACCCTTGATTCCAGGGCGCTGTACATTTGAGGCGGGGTACATAAAAAAAATTGGTCAAACAATTACCAAGGGGGCAATTAAGTAAATAACGCTGGTACAGAGGGAGAGAGGGCCCTCCCCGGGGTTAGGGCTTCAGTATATAGGAGGAGGGGAAGAGACAAAAGGGGTAGGGGCGGGGACATGTTTGTGGGGTGAGGCAGTGCAACACGGTTAATGTTGGTTATAGGCAATCTTGAAGAGGTAGGTTTTCAGGTTATGTTTGAGGCTAGTGAAAGAGGGGGAGAGTCTGAGGTGTTGAGGCAGTGAGTTCCAGAGTGTGGGGGAAGCATGGGAGTAGTCCTGGAGACGGTTATGTGAGGAGCTGATAAGAGGAGAGCAGAGGAGAAGGTCCTGTGCGGAGCGGAGGTTGCGTGAGGGGAGGTATTTAGAGATTAAGGCAGATACGTATGGAGGAGAGAGGTTGTGGAGAGCCTTGTAGGTCAAGGTTGCTAACTTGAACTGGATTCACTGGGCAATGGGTAGCCAGTGAAGTGATAGGCAGAGGGGAGAGGCAGGGGAGTAGCGAGGAGAGAGGTTAATCAGACGGGCAGCAGGGGTTTTTAGGATGGTTTGGAGGGGGAGCGAGAGTGCTAGATAGGAGGCCACAGAGAAGAATGTTGCAATAGTCTAGGCGAGAAATGACAAGGGTATGGACAAGCATTTTTGTGCTTTCTGAGTTAAGGAATGAGCAGATTTGGGAGATATTTTTCAGGTGGAGACGGCAGGCAGAGGTGAGGGTTTGGATATGCGGTTTCAAGGAAAGATTGGAGTCAAAGGTTATCCCAAGGCAGCGGACCTGTGGTGCTGGTGAGAGTGTAGCCATTGACAGTGATAGAGAGATCAGGTTTAGGGATAGAGTGGGATGGTGGGAGATAATAAATTCAGTTTTCTCCACATTTAGTTTTAGAAGACGGGAGGAGAAGAAGGAGGATATGGACGAAAGACAGTCAGGGATCCGGGAGGAGTAGAGAGGTAAACATCTGGGACAGAGATGTAGAGTTGGGGTTTGTCATCAGCATACAGGTGGTTTTTGAAAGCCATGTGATGCTATGTGCTTACCCGGGCGAGGGTGTAGATAGAGAGGGGAAAGTGGGTCAGGACTGACCCCTGGGGGACACCAACAGACAGCGGGCGAGAGAAGGAGGTGGTGCGAAAGTGACGCTGAATGTTCTATCGGTGAGGTGCGAGGAGATCCAGGAAAGGGCCGTGTCTGTGATACCAAGGGATGAGAGGATGTGTAGGAGGAGTGAATGGTCGACAGTGTCAAAGGCAGAGGACAGGTCTTGGAGGAAAACCACAGATTAATAGCGTGATGCTTTGGCAGTTACTAGGTCGTTGGTGACTTTGGTTAGGGTGGTTTCGGTAGAGTGGTGGGGTCGGAAACCCGATTGCAGTGGGGTCAAGGAGAGAGTTGGTGTAGAGATGGGAGGACACTTGAAGATGAACGTGTTGCTCAAGTGTAACGGTCCGTGATAGTGGATCCGCTGGATCACCGCAAGCGATGGTGGAAGCCCACACCAGGCAGCGGAATCTAAGTAGGTCCCGGTATTCACCAGAGCCCGCCGCAAAGCAGGATGGCTTGCTGCGGGGGAGTCCTACCAGGTCGCTTTCCCCTGGCGGGAAAATTGCTTGCGGTGGCGGCCAAGGGTAGGCGAGGTACAGAGGTACATTCGTCATGCAGGCTCGTAATTGGGGACAGGCAGGAAGATCAGGGCAGGCGGCAGAGATTCGTGGTCAATATATGTATGCAAGAGGGTTCGGTACAGAGTAATCAAGACAAGGCTGCAGGAACGCTTTCTCAATAGGCAAGGGCACTAAAGATCCGGCAAGGCTGCTAGGAAGAGGCAGGCTTAAATAGGGGCAGTGCCCGGCAATAGCCAATTACCGGTGCACTGGCCCTTTAAATCTAACACTGCCGGCGCGCGCGCCCTAGAGAGCGGTACCGCCCGCATCGAGGGCAAAAGCAGAGGAGAGGGCGGGGCCCCGGGAAAGGGACCTGAGCCCCGGGCAGGGGGCGGGGGGACCCACGATCGACGTGCGGGTGGGGCGCCACACGGCATCGGGGCAGGAGGGCCTGCGCCCCGGGGGACGGGGGTGCAGGGGTCCGTGCATCAAGGATTTTTAGAGGGAAGGGAAACAGTGAGAGGGGGAATAGTTGGCAGTGAGGAGGGGTCGAGAGTGGTTTTTAAGGAGGGGGGTGAGGGGTAGCGTTTTTAAAGGGGAGGGAGATGGCAGGGTTAATGATAGATTAAAGAGATGGGTGGGGTGGGTATAACGCACAAAGGTGGGAAATGGGTCGGGTATGAGGTGGGATGGCAGTGGGTCGAGAATACAGGTGGTGAGGTTTGTTTGGGACAGTAGAGAGGAGAGTTGTCGGAATGACAGGGAGAAGGAAGTTAGAGGGAAAGTGATGAGCGGTGTAGGGTGGGCTGTGGGGCACTGCAAATTAGAGGTGGGCGGGAGGTGCGGGGTGAAGTTTTTGTCTGATGGAGATTTTTTTTATTTATGAGGTGGTGAAGTATCTTTTTTGGGCTGAGGTGGTGCAGTTTAAATGTGTTTTAGTGATTGTTTGTATGAGGCGATGTCCAAGTGGAGGGGGGTTTTCTTCCAGTGGCGTTCCCTTCTTTTGCCAAAAGGTTGTCTGTTGATTTTTGGGGGGTTTTTGTGTGAGAGAGGGGCGAGCGTCAAGAGTGGAGGTGATTGTATTGTTTTAGAATGTGGTGGCTGTGTTGGATCAGCAAATGAGGATATGGTAAAAAAAGGGTGTAAGGGTCAGAGAGAGTGTGAGGGTTGAGGGGTTTTGTAGTTCCGCATGGGTTTTCTAGATTTGGTGCAGGAGGGGAGGTGGGGTGGAGATGGGGGAGAAGGGGGAGCAAGTTTTTGTCGAGATAGGGAGAGGGAGTTTGAGAGGTTAGATGGGGGGGGGGGTGAAGTGAGGTCCGTGTGTGTCCATCTTTATGAGTGGTCCCGGGTCCACTGGGAGAGGCAAAGGAAGAGGAGGTTTAAGGGGTTTGTTTTAATGGAGTGTGGTGTATCGTTTTTGGTGTTTTTAAAATTTCCCTTTATAATGTGGGGAGTTGGTGGAAAAAGTGGAGGGCCGGAAGCAAAGTGGTCAAGGAAGGTGGTGTCGGGCCGGGTTGGTAGACAACAGCCCTTGGAGGTTGGGGGGGGAGTAGTGCGGGTGACCCCCAAAGTAGGGGAGGGGAGAGGAAAAGGAGTGGTGGAAAAGGGCAAAGGAAAGGGATTGACGAAAAAAAGCCAACCTCCCCCCCGTTTACTTTCGGGCGGGGGGTGTGGGTAAACTGAGCCCGCCATAGGAGGGCAGCAGGGGGTTTTTGGTCAGAAGTGTCAGCCCGGTTTTGTTTCCAAGGAAGGTTAGGTTGAATTTATGGAAAAGGGCATGGGTAAAAAGGGAAGCTTGTTGCACAAAAAAGTGCATTCCAGAGAGTCCAACTGGGGATAGGGGTAGCAGGGGGTGAGGGGGGGTGGGTTTGAGATTTAAGTGGTTGATGGAGTGTGTGCTGTTTGGTCTGTAAGAGATGCCTGAAGCCACAGTGGGGATGCGCTGAGGGGGCCCGGGATTGGGAGATATGTCCTCAGCAGTGAGGAGAAGGAGGGAGTGTGGAGATGTGTGTGGGATAGAGAAAAAGGGGGTTTGTATGCTTTTTGTGAAAAGGGTCAAATGTTGTGAAAGGGTGAAGGTAGGGGTAAGGTTTGTAAGGGTAAGGCGGGGGAAAAGAGGAGATTGGAATCCCTTGCCCAGTTTTGGTGTCGGGGGGAGAAAAGGATTTTGTCTTAGGGGGGCTGTTGATTGTGGCAGAGAGGTGCATATTGAATACTGGCGTGAGTGGGTGCTGGGAAAATCTTGGTTCCTTTGGTTACTTTGGTTTCAGTTCTGTTTTAAATTTCTGATACATTTATGGAGTTGCACTGAATGATTAAAGTCATGAAAAACCCTGTGTGCACGCTTAAATAGCAATTCTAGCCTGCAATTTTTCCAGGTATAAAAATTTTGGGTGTGTGTGTTTGTTTTGTTAGGGGGGGGGGGGGATATTGGGGAGGAGAAGGAGAGATTGAAAAGTGATAGTGGGTAGACAATTTGGCCACTTGTACCAGTGGGAGATGCAGCCAAAAGTGCAAAGTTACAACGAAGTGGTTTTACCCTTCAATATAGACGAAAAACAGGAGATTTACACGGGAAATGGCGGGATGCTGAGGACTTTTTGGGTTCCACAAGATTCATACCTGGAAATTAACAGAAAGGGAGGGTTGATGATAGATAAGACTTTCCTTTGAGATTTCCTGCAGATTCCCTGCAGCTTCCCTGTCAAGAGTGCACTGCATGTTGAGTAAAGGTGCAGAGGGGGAAGGGGGGGCATGGAAGAGGGCAGAGGGGATGGTGGTGTACCAGAGAGACGTTTTTCCCAAAAGGGCCCCCGGGATTGGTGAGGTGAAAACCCGTGTTGGGTGTTGCGGGGGTAGTTCTGAAAATGTTTATTTGTTAGTATGCTTGCAAGCAAGTGTCTGGGTTTAGGGTTTCACAAGAAACAGTCAAAGACTGGGTGGGAGACTGCTCCCACATTCCGGGGCCCGGCCAGATTTTGGGCTGTTTTAGGTTTAAACCCGGCGGGTTTAGGTGATTGAGAGTGATTTTTGTTTTTGGGAAACTGGGGGGGAAAAGAGAAGGTGTGCTGAGTTTTTCCCAGGGAACAAGGGCTACCGGTCTCAGGTGGAGTCTAGGAAGCCTGGAGGCTAATCTGGTTCAAAGGGGCTGTAAGTGTCCCCATGGACTTTTAGAATGTTTTTTTTTCCCTTCGTTTTGGCTGAAGTTAAGCCTATTTTTTTTTTTTGCTGTTGGTGCCCAAGGCGGAAAATTAAAGGGTGGGTTCTTTAAACGGGGTTCAAAAATCTGGTCCTGTATTATTCTTTCCCCGAATGATCCTTACAATATATTACACATACATTTTTATTTTGCTTTTCATTTATGTCCCCCCCATTTCCCTTTTTCCTCCTGTAAAATAAATTTTAAGGTTTTCCCAACATACCCCCCCTTCTTTCCTCCTGTAACATATGTAAAGGTTTCCATCATGTCCCCCTTATCCTTCTTTCCTCCTGTAACATATGTAAAGGTTTCCATCTTTTCCCCTTATCCTTTTTTCCCCCTTAACATTTTAAAAAGGGTTTTCCATTTATGTCCCCCTTAAACCCTTTTTTTCCTGTAAAAATTTGTAAAGCTTTCCCCCTCATGACCACTTTCTCTTTTCTGCATATGCAATATAATTTCAGGATATCTCATCTTCTGTAACAGACGTGAGATAAGTGAATGAGGAAAAGGTGGCACTACCACTGATGGTAGGTGTGTGAACCCCCCCCTATTTTTAGCCTTAAGGTTGGGTCTAGGGTTTTCCCCCCAAGCTCTGTCTTTCGGGAAAAATTTTCAGTAAGGGGCAGGAGCTTTCTCCTAAAAGGGGAAATGTCTGCCTGATGCCCATATAAGGAAGGAACATTCTAGTCACTTCCCTTTCATCCAATCAGAAAATCCAGCATCACTAGTTACCGGGGGACTGGGTTTTGTGAAAGTTGCCTGTCGAGTTTTTTTTCTTTTGTTTCCCCGCTTCCGAGAAAGGGGGAAAAGGGGAGTGCTGTCCGGGGGCCGGGGTTTTTTTAAATCCCCTTTTGGGGGAAAAAGGAAGGCCCGGCCCCCCCTGCTCAGATAGTACAGTGTATATTATACAGTAATAGCAGAGTTCATGGTGTCTTTCCCCCGTTGGGGACTGTAGAAAAATCCTTTTTTGTAAGCTGTGGGGGAGGGGGGGTTTTGGCTCCTTTTTCACCCAAACTCGGGAGAACAATCTGAATTTCCCAAAAACCGGGCTCTTTCTTCTAAATTTTTTTTTTTCCCCGTATTTTTAATTTTTCATTTTACTCCCTGAGGGGCCCCAAATTTTTCTTTTGCGGAGGGGGATTTCCCTGTCCTCTGTGGAAAGAAGCAGGGGCCCCAGGGGTCCCGTTTAGGGGCCGGGGGCCCTGCTGTAAGGGGAAAAAAAAAGGGGGGGGGGGGGGGTTGGGGGGTGGTAACCCCCCTTGGATGCTGCACTGAATAGTGACCTTTGGGATGAAAATGATTTTAGAAAGGGGGGGGTTTTACTTTCCCTTTCCTTTTGGGAAATGCAAATTTGGGTTTAGGGAGCTGTTGGGGTTTACATGGTAGCCGGGGAACTAGCGAAGGCTTCCAGGTCGGACTTATGTGTCTGCTTTTTGGACTGCTCTCCAGGGTGGGTACAGTAGCATGCTGGGCAGTGTTACCACAACAAGTATAATTTACAGGCAGTCCCTGGGTTATGAACGGGATAGGGAATGTAGGTTTGGTCTTAAGTTGAATTTGTATGTAAGTTGGAACAGGTGCATGTATTACATTTAGCTTCAGCACAAGTCTTTTTTTTTTAGTTTTGGATAGTGCGGGGAACGATTTTTACATTCGTTTTGCTGTCTTTTTCCCAGTTAAAAAGGGTTTCAAATTTTTTTCCTCATGTGCAGCGGGGGCATGCCGGAAATTGTAGTTCCACAGCTGCTAAACTGGCCCAAGGGAACATGGGAAATTCAAGTGCTAGGGATGCCCCAAAGTCTGTAAAATAGGGGGGCGTTGTAAGGGGCAGAACGGTGTATGTCCCGGGGGGCTGCCTTACTGCAATATATAACTAATGTGGTGTATTATATCAGGGAATCAAAATTTTTTGCTGGGTTAAAAAGGGGTTTCCCGGGGGCAAAATAATTCCTTATTACTTGAGTATAAGCCCCAACCAAATATAAGCTGGGGGAACTTCTTTTGCCACAAAAAACTGGGAAAAAATTTTTTGATTTTGAATATAAGCCTAGTGTTGGAAATGCAGCGTCTACTGGTAAATTTTTAAAAAAAATAATGGATCATAGGCCCGATATAGGCAGTTTAGTGTCCCCCCCAGGCAGGTTAGGGGTTTAGTGTCCCCCCTAGGGAGGTTTTAGGCAGTTTAATGTATTCCCAGGCAGTTTGTGCCCCCCATAGGAAGGGGATATTCCCCCCCTTTGGCAATTATAGGCAGGCATTTGTCCCCCCTTGGAAATTATAGGCAGGTATATGTCCCCCCTAGGAGGTAATGTCCCCCATAGTCATATTTTTCCCCCCCTTGGGGGGTTTTTGCCAGGTATATGCCCCCCATATGGGTTTTAACCAGGGTTAACCCCCCATGGCAGGTATAGGCAGGTATATGCCCCCCAAGGGGGTTATGCCCCCCCTATGAGTATAGCCGGGAAAATTGTCCCACTATCAGGTGTAGCCAGGTATATGTCCCCCATAGGCAGTTATAGAAAGGTAGAAGCAAGGCTTGTTTAAAAAAAAAAAAAGTCTTGTTTTCCCCCCGCCATTTCCCGAGACTCCCCCATGCCCCCGCTTCTGGCACAGCAGTGTGATGTCATCACACGGATAAAAATAGCACGGTGCCTGTCCCGGTACCCCGGGAAAGGGCCCAAGTTTCCCTCACTGAATGAGTCAACCGACAAAACTATCACATTATTTATCTCACAAGCTAAAGGGCATAAAAAGCTAGATTAAAAAAATGCGCACATTGCAATTTTTTGCTAAATTTCTTCCAAAAAATAGAAAATGGAAAAAAAGGTCAAATAGCTCAGACACTTCAATTTTCCTTTATTGAATATAATGTTCACACAAAGCGTATTTCACAAGCCTAATTCCGAGACGATCGCTGATTTACTGAGTTTACTTGCATCTTTCGGATTCGTTCTAAGAATTGTCATGTCAAGTCTTGATCCGAAAGACACAGCGGGAGCCCTATGTAAATCTATAGGGTGTGATCCTGCTGCATGCAACACACATCCAAACACGCAGTTGCGTGTTGGATGCGTTTTCGATCCGATTGACGCTGCATTTATAGATGCGATTTTGGAATCCAATACGGACCCGAAATCGTATGCAAAAACGCGTGGAACGCCTTAATAAAAACATTCTGTAGTCTCCACAGAACGTTTTTTTGCTGGTTGCTTTTTGGAACATGTTGCAAAATATGACCGAGCAAGGCAGAAAATTTACTATAGGTAAGTTTTTTTGATGCGTTTTTTGCAGAAATCCATAGCAAATATTATGCTTTGCATTACTGCAAAAAAAGTGAACCGAAACACACAAAACGTGCCAAAAACCAGACGTTTTTTCAGCAGCTTTTGACAGGCAATTAACAAAAAACTCAGTTTTATGAGCATTTTTAGTATTTGGTTTTCAGTGATTTTTTTTTTTTGTCCAATGCAGTGTCGACCTAGACTTACAGCCATAAAAATTCTTGAGGTGTTTTTTGGTTGTAAAATCCCCATAGGAAAGAATAGGGATAGAACTATGGATTACGTCTCCTCTCCCTGCTCGGCGAATCCGCCGGGTGGTGAGATAATTGACATGGGAATTACTAGTGGGTTACGCGCCGCGGGGAATGCAAATCAAGGGCGGGGGGAATGCCGGCCCCCCGCTCCCCCCCTGCTCCCCCCCGCCGCCGTCCAACGGCGTAATTGCGGGGGGTAATTACGTCCCGCATTAAGCGTGTGAAATAGCCTAAGGTGAATGAAGGAGATTTAAAATGCAAAAAAAACAAAAATGTGTTAGAAATTGCTGCTTTTTTTTAAATTTCCCTTTGCATTTAAAGAGTTAATAAAAGTTTATTAATAAGTTATATGTACCCAAAGATGGTAGCCATCATATGGCTATGTCAGCAATAAAAATGCTATGGCTCTTGTTATAGGACAGAAAAAGAAACATTGCTTAGTTCTTAAGGGGTTAAGAGACCAGACTGATAATTTGATGATCAAAAATTGTCGTGGTTTTTTACAAAGGCCATATTTATAAAGCGAAATCGTACATAGGTTGTGCCCCCTTGTGAGGACAGCACAAGCGGTGTAGACCTGTATTTCCCCGCTGTTCCCTTTTTTGAAGATGCTGGAGTTTTAAGGCATTTTCCCCCTTTTAATCTTATTCATGAGAGGTGTTAGCCCCCCCACTGCCATTATTCATAGTTTCTACCCATTCAAGTAATAGGTTTATCATTTTGGGGGGTGGGGCTAACTCCCATTTGGGGGGGTTTGGAAAAAAAAGACACTCGAAGGACTTTCGAATGACTCTTCTGGCTGAAAAATGAGATTTGAGCATTAAATACATGAAAACTAAGCATCTTACAGAATAAGGGACCCGTGGAAAAGGGGCATCTT
>JAODAL010029678.1:0-51243 GCA_025379985.1 Phyllomedusa bahiana
GGGGCCCCGACGTATAACCAGCAGTTTTGCCGGAAAGGGGCTACAACCCAAAGCTCGTAAGCGCTTAGAGAGTTGGCCTCTAAAATAGGGCGAAAACCTAGAGGTGAGCCCCCCCCAAAATCTTTTTTTATTCGCCTTTTTTCCAAACATATTTCACTTTTGTGCCCCCCCCTTTGTTTTTTCCCTTTCCCCTGTTTCTCAGAAAGCGGGAGTTCTGGACCAGTAGATGATGTAAAGACGGGGAGTTGCTTGGCGAGGGGGTGAAGCCTTGACTGCCTGAAATGGGTGGCTGCCACTGGGCTCTGCTGTTTGGGTCAAGGGACCCCCACTTTAAACACTTTTGGTGATACTGCATGATGTTGATTTGCCGGGTGCCAAGGGGTCCTGGCACGCTTTCTTTCGCCAAGTTTCTAATTAGTTTTTTTCATGTCCTCTGGTGTCTCTCAAAAAAAAACTGACACCCGCCCCGGTAGTTTTTTTCCACCAAAGCCCCGCATGATTGACTTTTTCCCCCCCGCCGTGACCCAGTGAGCCCCTGTGCCGCTATTTCGGCCCTGAAAAGGGGGTGTCTAAATCGTTTGGCTCCCAACCTCGCACTGCTGCAACCCTGTTGACCCCCGCCCCACCTACCGATTACGGGCTGCCACTGTCTGACCGAAAGCTGCCGCTCTTTTCTCCCAATGATAATATAAGCCCTTGTAAAAGTTGGTCGGGGGTCAGCTCATAGCTACATGGCTTTAAAAACCCCACCAGTAGCTGATGACCCCCAACTTTACATCTCTGGCCCAGACTTTAAACCTACTGCCCCAAAGGTCCCAGATTGTCTGTCGTCCAAATCCTCCTTCTTCTCCCGTCTCCTAAAACTTAATGTAGAGAAAACGGAATGCTTCCAGGGCCGGGACAATGGGTAGTTGAGGGTAGGGGACCGTGCAGGGTGCCACTTCATTCCAGGGAGGAAAGGGGGCACAAGGAGGCATGGCGTGGGCTGAATTTTCCATTTGGGGGGCACTTTATGCCTTGTTTAACCAGGGCACATTACCTTGTCCCAGCCGGGTGAAGCAAGCAAGGCTGGGACAAGGTTAGTGTTTGCCTTTCTCCGCCATCCACCTCAACGGTGTCGCTGTACAAAGTCTGACCCCTCACAACATAACCCCCCATTGCAACTCTCCTCATCACTATTTGCCCGCTTCTGCAAGAAGCAGTGGATGTCTTCCCCACCTCTTTGCTGCCCACTGTCCTTAAATATTTTGTCTTCATTGTATAGTGGTGCAGAAGCCACAGCACATAGTATTCAGGTATAAAATCTCAGGTCGGCACTCCGGGTGAAGAATAACTTTGCTTAATTTTGGGTGCTGATCAAAAAACAAGTGATAGTCTCAGAAGGAATTGATCGCACTCCTGTAAATTTTGCAAAAAGTGAGGATTTTATTTACATATAATCCATTGGCTCCAACACCATAGGCAAAGTGACAAGTGACTAGTGTGTCGTTGACGTTTCGGTCAGAACATGATCTTTCTCAAATAGTCACATCTGGCTCTCATTTCACAAGGGCGGCCTGCCCACCCACTCAACCTATCTCCATTTTCTCTTTATGTGACTATTTGAGAAAGGTCATGTTCTGACAGAAACGTCAACGACGCACTAGTCACTTGTCACTTTGCCTATGGTGTTGGAGCCAATGGATTATATGTAAATAAAAACCTCACTTTTTGCAAAATTTACAGGAGTGCGATCAATTCCTTCTGAGACAGCACATAGTAGTTCTCTATCTGTGGGAAGCGAACAGGACAGAGGTGGGTTGAGGACAGGTGAGAGCCCCTCACCTACTCCCGGGCCATTCCAACTAGGTGTTGTGTGTGACAAACCCACCGACTCTTGGCTGGGGTTGTCAGATGTCATCTGGGAGAAAGTGTATGACCTAGTGTGTGGTCAACATATGGCCGGTAGATGACACCGGATGCTTTGGCCTCACAGGGTGACTCCTGCTGTGACGTCCCCTTACTGTGCTGTAATCTGTGGCGGCTCCAGGAAACTACTATTGTGTTCTTTGACGCTATGGTAGTATCTTAGCCCTCAGCTTGTTTTTTTCCAGCTGGCGCTGCCATGACTTTATCAGGCTGCGTTCCCGCATCAGTTATTTGGTCAGTTTTGCCCACGTAAGTGCCCAGGGAATTTTAGAGTGAAGCGATTCTAAGAGCGGCGGCTGTCATGTGCGTGTCATACTAAAACACAGCATTGTATGAAGACCAAACCATGCTCCCTATGCATATTTAAGCATGGCACAATGTTCTACAGAACCCTACAGGCTCTCTGCAGCTAGGAAATAGCTGTTTTTTAACACAATTCGCCACAAATTAATTCGGGATGAAAAGAATTGTGTCAGAAAATTTGGCCGAAGTCGGCGAACGTGATCTTAGAGCCATGTGTGATACCATTAAAAAAGGATCTTAGTTCAATTTAAATCATACCCAAAGAGTGGCTTATAATCAATTAAAATCCCTAGATTCAGTAGAGATTAAAATGGCAGATAAGGGAGGTATGGTACGACCTAGATGGAATTGTAGTGACGATGGGGCTTTCTCTGAACAAACAGGAGCTGTTTGTCAAACATTACAAAGTAGAGGCTATCCAAGGGGTTTATTGGATCAGGCTAAAAATAGAGTTATGCATAGAAACAGATCGGATTTGTTACAATTAGAGATGGGTGAATTTCTGAAAAATTTGATTCGCCAGGTTCGCAGAATTTTTCCCAAAAAACGTTTCGACCCAAATTTATTGGCGGCGAATCGCGTTAAGAAACAGCTATTTCATGGCTGCAGAGAGCCTGTAGGGTGTTGTAGAACATTTTGTCATGCTCAAATATTCTTAGGGAGCGTGGTTTGGTCTTCATACAATGCTGTCTTTAAGTATAACACGCAGATGACAGCCGCTGCTCTTAGAATCGCTTCACACTTCACTTCTATGGGCAGTTACAGGGGCAAAACTGACCAAATAACTAAAGTGAGAATGCAGCCTGACAGGGTAATGTCAGCGCCAGCTGGAAAGAACCAAGCTGAGGGCCAAGATCCTACTATAGCGTCAAAGAGCGCACTCCTTTTACACCAACATCAGATGTTTGCATGTCTCCTGTGTTCTGTATCCACTCCTGCTTGTGGCAACATCATAAGGTGGAGGGTGGAAACAGCATTAGGAAACCACAGGGTGTTCTAGTGATACAGTAGTCAGTTGGCAGCAGCATGAGTAGGTCACAGAGTGGCACAATGATAGGTTGAAAAGGTGGCAGCAACATGAGTAGGCCACATGGTGGCTCAGTGACAGCGTTAAGGTGGCAGCAGTATCAGTAGGCCACAGAGTGGCACAATGACAGGTTGAGAAGGTGGCAGCAATATCAGTAGGCCACAGAGTGGCACAATGACAGGTTGAGAAGGTGGCAGCAACATCAGTAGGCCACAGAGTGGCACAATGACAGAGTGTGGAGGTGGCAGCAACATCACTAGACCATAGAGTGGCAAATGACAGGTTGAGAAGGTGGCAGCAACATCAGTAGGCCACAGAGTGGCACAATGACAGGTTGAGAAGGTGGCAGCAACATCAGTAGGCCACAGAGTGGCACAATGACAGGTTGAGAAGGTGGCAGCAACATCAGTAGGCCACGGAGTGGCACAATGACAGAGTGTGGAGGTGGCAACATCACTATACCATAGAATGGCAAATGACAGGTTGAGAAGGTGGCAGCAATATCAGTAGGCCACAGAGTGGCAAATGGCAGGTTGAGAAGGTGGCAGCAACATCAGTGGGCCACAGAGTGGCACAACGACAGAGTGTGGAGATGGCAGCGCATCACTGACTACATAGTGGCACAATGTACATGTGAGAAGGTGGTAGCAACATCAGAGTGCCCCAGAGTGGCACAATGAAAAGTTGATTTGGTGGCAGCAACTCAGTAGGCTACAGAGTGGCACAATAACAGGTTGAGAAGGGCAGAAATCAGTAGGCCACAGAGTGCACAATTGACAGGCTTGAGAAGGTGGCAGCAACTCTCAGTAGGCCACGTGAGTGTCACAATGACAGAAAGTGTGGAGCGTGGCAGCATCATATACATAGAATGGCAAATGACAGGTTGAGAAGGTGGCAGCAATATCAGTAGGCCACAAAGTGGCAAATGGCAGGTTGAGAAGGTGGCAGCAACATCAGTGGGCCACAGAGTGGCACAACGACAGAGTGTGGAGGTGGCAGCAGCATCACTAGACTACATAGTGGCACAATGACATGTTGAGAAGGTGGTAGCAACATCAGTAGGCCCCAGAGTGGCACAATGACAAGTTGAGATGGTGGCAGCAACATCAGTAGGCTACAGAGTGGCACAATAACAGGTTGAGAAGGTGGCAGCATCATGATTAGGCCACATATTAGTACAATGACACAGTGTGGAGGTGGCGGCAGCAACAGCAGCAGCAGCATGAGGTCAGAGAGTGGCACAATGACAAATTCTGGAGGTGGCAGCAGCATGAGTAGGCCACAGAGTGGCACAATGACAGTGTGGAGGTGGGTGGCAATGCCAGTCCATGGTAAAGATGGTGGGTGGCAGATGGGGCAGCTGGCAGCAGATGTGTGGCATCAGGCGGGTGGCGGCATCAGAAAAGTAGCTGAGGCAGGTAGTTTGAATCCAGACTCATTTCTCAAAGTTTTGGTGAGGCGTCATGGCTGATCTAATCTGATGCCTAAGGCTTTGGTGTGTGGAAATCCTGGCCGATCCACGGCTGATTTATCTTGACAAAGGTGAGTCTCTCCACATTTCGGGTGAACAAGCGAGTTCTCCTTGGGATAACTATGGCAGATCTTCTACCTGGGGTGGCAGAGTGCTGTACAAGTAGGCCACCACCTGCTGGTTCAGGGTCTGCTCCAGGTGCTGCTGATGGTGAGTACTCTCCTCAGTAGGCGGGTGAAGGAAGCTGCTCATCAACGACTCCAGACTTAGGCTGCTACTGATGGTACTGCTCCTATCTCCCCACCCCCTCAGAGGTGCCGTGGCAGTTTTACGTGAGCGATGAGGAACCCCCCGGTCAGACTTGTCAGAGGATGGACAATGGTGCTGATAGGCAGTGGCCAACTGACTAAATAGGATTTCTCTATATTACTTGGCGAGGAGCAGGAGCATCTGGACTGGTAGATGATGGGAAAGACAAACAGCTCTCTTTGGCAGAGGTGGTGGAGCCTTGACTGGCTGAAATGAGATGCGTGTCACTGGGTGCTGCTGCTGTTGCTGGGGCAGGATGGACCACCACATGTGAGACATGTTTCTCCCAGGCCACTGGATAGTGACACTGCATGTGTTGACGCAGGGCCGTGGTGCCAACATTAGCTCCCTGGCCACGCTTCACTTTCTGCCCACAGATTCTACATATACACATGTTCGGCTCCTCCGGTGTCTTAGCAAAAAACTGCCACACCGCTGAATAGGTGATTTTACCGCCAACGCTCCGCACTGACTGACTACTATCGCCGCTGCGTCGGTGAGCCCCTGTGCCAATACTTTCTTGGACCTGCGAAGCCGGTGGTCTACCCCGTGGCCGTTTGTCTCCCGACCTTGCTCTGCTGTCATCCTGCTGACTCACGGCCACACTACCGACTTGCCTGACGCGCAACCTGACACCCTCTTGGGAGAAACCGATAGGCTCAAAGACTGGCCCACCTTCTGTTCTACATATTTGTGAAGGGCTGGTACTGCCTTTTTGCAAAAGAAATTACGGCTTGGAACTCTCCACCTCGGCTCGGCACAAGCCATTAGTTCTCTGAACAGTGCAGAGTCCACCACTTGGAAAGGAAGGGACAGCAGTATCAATAACTTGGACAGGAGCACGGTCAGCTTCTGCACCTTAGGATGGTTAGACACACACTGTTGTCTCTTGGCAATCACCTTGTTGACCGACTGCTGGCACCATGAGTAGCGAGTAGCAGGAGCATCTGGGTCGGGAGATGATGGCAAAGAGAAACAGCTCTCTTCAGCAGAGGTGGTGAAGCCTTGACTGGCTGAAATGGCATGCATGCCAGCAGCAGGATGGACCACCACATCTGAGACACGTTTTTCCTAGGCCACTGGATGGTGACGCTACATGTGTTCACACAGGGCCGTGGTGCCAACGTTAGCTCCCTGGCCACGCTTCCCCTTCTGCCCACAAATTCTACAAAGCCCTTGCTTCACCTGGTTCCCAAGTGCTATCGGCTACATCATCATCGATTACTGTTTGTCCGTCACTGCTGTTCTCCTCAATATTCTCAGTATGCAGAGCCTGACCTCTCGCAACATAACTAGAGATGGGCAAATCGATTCTAACGAAGCGGAATTCGTTTAGAATTTCAGGAAAACTTCGGTTCTGCACAAGCCGAAGTTTATGGTACTTCGCGGCAACGAAGCGTCTTTTTTTTTGTAAAATCGCCGCAAGCACATGCTGTTACATGGGGCAAAGAACTCTGGGAGGAAGAAAGGAGGACCCTCAATGACATGTGCAGACGTGAAGCAAATCAGAGACCGACGGGATTCTGTGACGTCACTAGACTATAAGTAAGGACGGCACCTGCGCTCCTCACAGTCCTCTAGTTGTGTCTCTTGGCATAACAGCGTCCCTGCTGCTGCTGCTGCTACACAGATCTCATTATTTCAATTTCTCCTGTTCTATTAGGGAATTTTAAATTCAAGTAATCCACTCAATCCTGATAGTGTTATATTGGGATAGAAATACAGACCTCTTTTTCTGCGCCGTTATTTAAATTTCTCCTGTTGTATTGGGGAATTTCAAATTCAAGTAATCCCCGCAATCCTGATAGTGTTGTATTGGGATAGAAATACAGACCGCTTTTTCTGCGCCATTATTTCAATTTCTCCGGGTGTATTGGGGAATTTTAAATTCAAGTAATCCACTCAATCCTGATAGTGTTGTATTGGGATAGAAATACAGACCGCTTTTTCTGCGCCATTATTTAAATTTTTCCTGTTGTATTAGGGAATTTTAAATTCAAGTAATCCACTCAATCCTGATAGTGTTGTATTGTGATAGAAATACAGACCGCTTTTTCTGCGCCATTATTTCAATTTCTCCTGTTGTATTAAGGAATTTTAAATTCAAGTAATCCACTCAATCCTGATAGTGTTGTATTGGGATAGAAATACAGACTGCTTTTTCTGCGCCATTATTTCAATTTCTCCTGCTGCATTATTAGGGAATTTCAGATTCTGGGAATGGAGTGAAATACAGGGTGTGTAGTTATCATATACAGACATCTTCATTCAACAGAGTCTGTAAATATTTGATCAGACAGTATGTCAGACACAGAGGTGGCAGGCTCTTCACATGCAAGTGGCAGTGGCACAAACATTCCTGGAGCAGGCACAGGTCACATCACAGTAAGGGGACATCGCAGCAGGGGTCACTCGGTGAGGCCAGAACTGCCACTGTCATCTAGTGGCCCTGTGTTGACCAGCAACCCAAGGGTTCTTGATTGCTTGACTAGGTCATCCACTTCCTCCCAGATGACATCTGACAACCCCAGCCAAGAGTCAGTGGGAACGTCAGACACAACCCTTAGTTGGCATGGCCCGGGAGCGGGTTAGCGGCCATCACCTGACATCAACCCGCCACTGTCCCATCCGGTTCCCTCAGCCAGAAATCTACTATGTGGTCTGGGATCAGTGCCACTATACAGCGAGGATGAACTCTTTGAGGACAGTCAGCAGGCTACTTGGCAGCGAAGAGGTGGGGCAAACATCCGCTGCTTCTTGCAGTAGGCGGGTAAGTAGTGATATGGAGAGTGGCACAGAAGGTTATGTTGCAAGCAGTCAGGCTCTGCATAGTGAGACCGTGGAGGAGAATAGCAGTGACGGGCAAACACAAATCGATGACGATGTAGCTGTTTGCACTTTAGAACCGGGTTTAGAACTGGGCTTCATCATCATCGTCGAGAGAAGAGGGTGTCAGCTTGCGCATCAGGGAGTGATGGACGGGAGTCAGCAGGGTAGCAGCAGTGTGAGGTCGGGAGCCAAGCGGCCACGGGGTAGAAAACCCATTTCGCAGGTCCAAGAAAGTAGCGGCACAGGGGCTCAGCTCTCAGCGAGGCAGTGCTATTAGTAGTCACCGCGTTGGTGGTAAAATCACCTACTTGGCAGTGTGGCAGTTTTTTGCTAAGACACCAGAGGAGCCGAACATGTGTATATGTAGAAATTGTAAGCAGAAAGTGAAGCGTGGCCAGGGAGCTAACGTTGGCACAACGGCCCTGTGTGAACACATGCAGCGTCACCATCCAGTGGCCTGGGATAAACGTGTTTTAGATGTGGTGGTCCATCCTGCCCCAGCAACAGCAGCAGCACCCAGTGGCACGCATCTCATTTCAGCCAGTCAAGGCTCCACCACCTCTGCAAAAGAGAGCTGTTTCTCTTTGCCATCATCTCCCAGTCCAGATGCTCCTGCTCCTCGCTACTCAAGGCGCCAGCAGTCGTTCAACAAGGCGATTGCCAAGAGACAACAGTGTGTGTCTAATCCTCCTAAGGTGCAGAAGCTGACCGTGCTCCTGTCCAGATTGTTGGTACTGCAGTCCCTCCCTTTCCAAGTGGTGGACTCTGGAGTGTCCCAAGCCATAATTTATTTTCCAAAAAGGCAGTACCAGCCCTTCACAATTATGTAGAACAGAAGGTGGGCCAGTCCTTGAGCCTATCGGTTTCTTCCAAGGTACACGGCAGCGTGGACGTGTGGAGCTGTAACTACGGTCAGGGACAGTACATGTCCTTTACGGCCCACTGGGTGAATGTGCTTCCTGCCCAGCCACACCAACAACTTGGACAGGAGACGTCGCTTTCTCCTCCACGTTGTCAAACTGCTGCTCCTGTGCCAATGTCCGCCTCCTCCTCCACCACCACCTCAGCCTCCACAAGTGCTGCTCCATCATACCACATGTGCAGGGCACAGCGGTGTCACGCAGTTCTACACCTGGTTTGCCTCGGCAAACGAAGTCACACAGGGGAGGAACTGCTCCGCGTCATGCAACAAGAAATTGATGTGTGGCTTTCTCTGCGCCAACTGCAAATTGGAACCTTGGTGACGGACAATGGGAGTAACATGGTGTCTGCGCTGAACCAAGGAGGGCATGGACCTGCGCCCTGAATGGCGCACGTGTTCAATCTTGTTGTGAAAAGGTTCCTGAAGTCTTCCACCGATCTTAAAGACATTCTAAAAATGGGCAGTAAACTGTGCATGCACTTCATCCATTCCTACAAAGCCAGGAACACCCTCCTCGAGTTGGAGTGGCAGAATAGCCTCCCCTAACAAACGCTGATATTTGATGTTTCCACCCATTGGAATTCCAGCCTGCACGTTAGACCGCCTGTATGAACAGAGAAAGGCCATTAACGATATTTTGATGATCCAAGCGGACAGCAGTACTCCCCTGTGCAACTTTGATGTCAGCCAGTGGCAGATCATGTGTGACACCTGCCATTTGCTGAGGCCGTTTGAGGAGGCTACGTTATTTGTTAGTCTTCAGGACTATGGGATAAACACCATCATTCCACTGCTTCATGTCCTGGAACAGAGGTTGCAAAATCTGTCTGGGCAGGGGACTGGAGACGTGGCGACTACATCTCGCTGCCACATAAGTCCGGTGGGGGCTGAAGTGGAGGAGGAGGACATTGGAGCACAAGCATTGTCTGGTGAAATGAGTGGCTTTTCTACCGAGGTGACAGGAGAAGAGGAGCAGGAGCAGACGGAGGAGGTAGATGCAGATGAGGAAGACAAGGCAAATGACCCACAAGCACCGTGGTAGTATACAGTGGAGATGGAGGCAGGGATTCCCTCAGAGTCACTTGTGCAGATGGCCTGCAGCATGCTGATTTGCCTGGCTAGTGACTGCCGAAAAGTCACCATCCGGCAGAGGGATGACTTCTGGCTCTCCACCCTCTTGGACCCTAGCTACCGGTCAAAAATGGGAGTCTTTTTTCCAGCTGCTGAGAGGTAGGACAAACTCAAGTACTATCGAGAAATCCTCCGTAGTCAGTTGGCCGATGCATATGTGCAGCATGGTCCATCCTCTGACAGGTGTGACCGGGGGGTTCCTCAACGCTCACGTACCACTGCCATGGTTGCTGTGGGAAAGTGGGGGGTAGGAGCTCCATCAGCAGCTTCCTAAGTCTGGAGTCGTTGTTGAGCAGATTCCTTGACGCGCCTTGTGAGGAGTGCACTCACCAGCAGCAGCAGGACCTGGAGCAGAGCCTGAACCAGCAGGTGGGGGCCTACTTGGACAGCACTCTGCCACCCCAGGTAGAAGATCTGCTTGACTACTGGGCAGTCAAACTGGATGTGTGGCCTCAACTTGCCGAGTTTGCAGTGGAGAAGCTGTGTTGCCCGGCCAGTAGTGTGGCATCAGAGCGGGTGTTCAGTGCGGCAGGGGCCATGGTTACCTCGAGAAGAACTTGCTTGTCAACCCAAAATGTGGAATGACTGACCTTTGTCAAGATGAATCAGGCATGGATCGGCCAGGAATTCCACACACCAATGCCTTAGGCATCAGATTACATCAGCCATGACGCCTCCTCAAAACTTTGAGAAATGAGTCTGGATTCTAACTACCTTCCTCAGCCACTATTCTGATGCTGCCACCCGCCTGATGCCACACATCTGCTGCCATTTGCTCCATCTGCCTCCCACCCTCTTTACCAGGTACTGTTATTGCCACCCGCCTCCACACTCTGTCATTGTGCCACTCTCTGACCTTATGCTGCTGCTGCTGCCATCACCTCCACACTGTGTCCTTGTGTCACTCTATGACCTCATGCTGCTGCTGCTGCTGGTGCTGCCAGCTCCGCATTCTGTCATTGTGCCACTCTCTGACTTCATGCTGCTGCTGTTGCTGCTGCCTTCACCTCCACACAGTGTCATTGTGCCAGTCCGTGACCTCATGCTGCTGCTGTTGCTGCCATCACCTCCACACTTTGTCATTGTGCCACTCTATGACCTCATGCTGCTGCTGTTGCTGCCATCATCTCCACACTGTGTCATTGTGCCATTCTGTGGGCTCCTGATGTTGCTGCCACCTCTAGATTTTGTCATTGTGCCACTCTCTGACCTCATGCTGCTGCTGCCTTCACCTCCACACTCTGTTATTGTGCCACTCTGTGGCCTACTCCTGTTTTTTTGCCACCTCCAGAATTTGTCATTGTGCCACTCTCTGACCTTATGCTGCTGCTGCTGATGCTGCTGCCATCACCTCCACACTATGTCCTTGTGCAACTATATGACCTCATCCTGCTGCTGTTGCCGCCAGCTCCACGCTCTGTCATTGTGCCACTCTCCGACCTCATGCTGCTGCTGCCGCCAGCTACACACTGTGTCATTGTGCCAGTCCGTGATCTCATGCTGCTGCTGTTGCTGCCATCACCTCCACACTTTGTCATTGTGCCAGTCCGTGACCTCATGCTGCTGCTGTTGCTGCCATCACCTCCACACTTTGTCATTGTGCCACTCTAGGGACCTTCATGCTGCTGCTGTTGCTGCCTCATCTCACACTGTGTCATTGTGCCATTCTGTGGGCTCCTAATGTTGCTGCCACCTCTAGATTTTGTCATTGTGCCACTCTCCGACCTCATGCTGCTGCTGCTGCTGCTGATGCTGCCGCCAGCTCCACACTGTGACATTGTGCCAGTCCGTGACCTCATGCTCCCTGCTGTTTGCTGCCTCACCTCCACACTTTGTCATTGTGCCAACCTCTATAACATTTCATTGGCCCCTAGCCTTGCTGTTGTCTGCCATCATTTTCACACCTGTGTCATTGTCCCATTTGTGGGCTCCTAATGTTGCTCCCAACCTCTAGATTTTTCATTGTGCCACTCCCCTGACCTCATGCTGGCTGCTGTTGCGGGCTGCCGCCACCTCCCACTTGCACATTGTGCCATTGTGCTATGCTCTCTGTTGGTGCCACCTCCAAATTTGGGTCATTGTTCCCAAACTCTGCCCTAATGCTGTTGTTTGCTGCCTTCACCTCCACATCTGTCATTTGCCTTTCTGTGGCCCTATTGTTCTTCCACCTCAAGATTTGTCATTGTGCCACTCTCTGACCTCATGCTGCTGTCTTTGTGTGCCGTCCCCTCCACACTGTGTCATTTGTGGTGCCTATCTGTTGTTGCTGCCACCTCCAATTTGTCATTGTGCCCCCTTCTTGCCTACATGTTGCTGCCAATACCGTTTTGTCCATTTTGCCCCAAGTTGGGGTTTCCTAATGCATTTTCCACCCTCCCACCTAGGGTTTGGTTTCCCCCTTTTTTCCACCTGTGGAAATGGAGTGATCAGTTGTTTTTGGCCCAAAATTGCAGGGAAATCAGAACCCAGGGCCTTTCAATATCCCACATTTATTGGCCATTCTGTTTTGGTCAACTCTAGTTTTTTTTGGGCCCCTTTGCCTATCTGTGGTTGGCGTTGAAGCGGCACCTACTCGATGGGAAGGGCCTATCGGGTCAACCAAAATTTCTTGCCACACTCTCCCCCTCTTTCGGCGGCTGCCTCACTTAAAATCTGCTTTTAATGCCATTCTTTTCATATTTTGTGAGGTTTAAAGCTTGGCCTCATGGAGTGACCCCTGCTGTGACGTCCCCTTACTGTGCTAGACCTGGGGCCGGCTCCAGTAACCTACTACTGTTTTCTTTGACGCTATCGTAGTTTCTATCTTAGCCCTCTGCTTGCTTTTTTCCAGCTGGCGCTGCCATGACTTTATCAGGCTGCATTCCCACTTCAGTTTTTTGGTCAGTTTTTCCCCCGTAAGTGCCCAGGAAATAGAAGAGTGAAGCGATTCTAAGAGCGCTGGCAGTCATGTGCGTGTCATACTAAAACACAGCATTGTATGAAGACCAAACCAAGCTGCATATTTGAGCATGGCACAATTTCAAAACAGCCCCACACGGGCTTTTCTGCAGCCAGGAAATAGCTGTTTTTAACGCGATGTGTCGCAAATTAATTCGGGTGGAAACTAATTTTGTTGGAAAATTTGGCGAACTCTGCTAATCGAATTTTTGAGAAATTCACCCATCTCTAAACATAACCTCCCATGCTACTCTCCACATTACTACTTGCCTGCCAGCTGCAAGAAGCAGCGGATGTCTGCCCCACCTCTTTGCTGCCAAGTACTTGCTGACTGTCCTAAAATAGTTCATCCTCGCTTTATAGTGGAGCAGAACCCAGACCACACAGTAGTTCTCTGGCTGAGGGAACTGAACGAGAAGGTGGGCCAGTCTTTTAGCCTGTCGGTGTCTTCCAAAGTATATATAGTTTTGATGCAATATTTTATGATTTTTTTGTTGTTTGGATTATTTATGCTTTGTAAGTGACATTGGTGGGTGACTCTTGTTAAAGGGGTTGTATCATTTCATTGAATGGTCTTCAGAATAAGGGGATATTGAATACAAGCAACTTTGCAATTGGATGTCATTAGCAAAGCTGTCTTGTTATCACAGGATCCCTTATGTTCTGTTTCTGTTTATACTGATCTCCAGTCCTGTTCGGATCCCTCCTCCTTGCATTTCACTAGCTGAGAGCTCATTTACATTCTCTTCAGCCCCCAGTGGGCTGTATTCACAGAGCGTGCATTCCTGCCTCTCACTCAAACTAGGGAACCGGCACATTTTCACTCTGCACATACAGAAGAAACAGAATAACACTGCAGGGCTTCTATAATCAGAAAACAGCACAATTGTGTGACAGTGCCTAAAACAAAAAGGGCATTAAAGGCCGAGAGCATTTCACTCTGCACAGCTCTGGAGGAGTTTATACAAGACTGGATTCATTTGTAACATGAATGCAAGCCTGTGGTATGTAAACAGCTCTTACATACTCTGCATAGGGAGAGACACAGTGACATGTGGAGGGGGGGGGGGACACATGGAGCCAGCGTTAACAGTGAAGGGGGGATGATGTCATCCCTTCAGTTAAGAAACACATAGCTGTTCTATCTAGTCCCTGCAAGACTTGTAAATTAGTCTTCCAGAGAATAAATTGATAATGAACACTGATAAAGGTGTAAATATGGTATTAATGAAGAAAATTGAATACCTACTTAGCATTCATGATTTTTCACTTGACCCAACATTGTTTCTTGATTCTAAGTCCTGCCACTTGCTCTGGGCATTGCAATGGGAAGCCCTTGTGCCCTCACATATGCCAACCTGTTCCAAACCTGGGATTGAGTTCTTTGACCTTCTGACAGCTTTATGGTCTCTATATTAATTTGTTTATAAAATACCCTACAGAAAAAAACAAATGGAATTCAGGCCTATATGGGGCAAAAAAATACACACACCCTGTATTTCACTCCAAATTACCCCATAAACAATAGGCAAAATTAACCCTTGGGTATAAAATACCCTACAGAAAAATCAAGATGGAATTTAGGCATATATGGGGCAAAAAAATACACACACCCTGTATTTTAATCCAAATTACCTCACAATCAAGAGGCTTTATTAACCCTTGAGGATAAAATACCCTACAGAAAAACCAGATGGAATTTAGGCGTATATGGGGCAAATAAATACAGACACCCTGTATTTTACTCAAAATTTACCCCCACATCAAGAGGCCTTAATTAACCATTGGGGAAAAAAATACCTACAGAAAAACCAGATGTAATTTAGGCGTAAAATGGGGGAAAAAAATACAGACAACCTGTATTTTAAATCCAAATTACCCTACCAACCCGAGCAATAATTAAGCCTTGGGAATGAAAGACCCTACAGAACCATCAGATGGACTTCAGGCGTGTATGGGGCAGAAGTACACCCACCCTGGACTTTAGGGAGAATAATCCACAACCTAAAACAAAATAATAACGTTGGTTGAGTAACAAGTGTGTATATGATGCACACTTGTGAAGGTCTTTCACCCCAGTAGCTGAAAGTAGTTTTCTAAAGAGTGCAATATAATGCAGCAGCAGCTGCCAGATGCTTATTGACAGGAGTCACAGTGAGAAGTGTGAGAATTTAAGATTGGCGTCCTATTTATAGGGCTGTGATGTCACCCGAAGCCCGTGGTTGCTGATTGGCTTCATGTCTGCACATTTTCATTGAGGGTGTTCCTTTCTTCTTCCCAGAGTTCTCTGCCCCATGTCACGTCATGTGCTCTTGCCTATTTTAGAAAAAAAAAGACGATTCGTTCCTGCGAAGTACCATAAACTTCGGCTTCGTGCAGAACCGAATTTTTTACAAAAAATTTTCCTAAACGAATTTCTTCATTAGAATCATTCACAATATCATTACAAAAAACCCCAAAGTAATTTTCCAAATAGAGTCCTACATTAAATTTTTAGACCAATTTTTAAACTTTTAAAACAAAAAAAACAATTTTAAAAATCCTCCCCATTTATTGAAATGACGTATTAAATGCAGTACTGTCTGAATGTTGCCAAGTGGTCCCTCGTAGTTCCAATTTCATTTGTAGTTCCAGAAATTCATTGACTTCAAATGTTTTTACTACTAAAAACACACATCATACCTGGCTTACACATAAGGGATTTTTTTACAGTGGTTACACCCCTTCGCACAGCAGTTTTTTATCCAGTAAGATTTTTTTTTGACTCTTCTGGTAACAAAAAGTTTTCTATCCAACAGTATATAAACTGTAGTTCGCAGTACGTTGTAGATGTGGCATCATGCCAAATATGTATAGTCCAATATGTTGGGAGTACCATAAGAAAACTTAAAACCAGAATTCTGGAGCATGTGGACGATATTAGTTCATTGACCAATAGAGCTAAATCTAATTTATCCCCACATTTTATTCAACAGCTCAATCATAACTACAGTTCACTCCAAATAGGTGCAATTGAAAACATCCAAAAACGTATTAGAAGGGGTGATATGTGTCGTCATCTTCGAGATAGGGAGGCCTATTGGATAATCATGCTACTACCCCAAAAGGACTCAATTTAAAATGTGAGATGATGCGCCACTACTAGAAATTTTTGATAACATACCTTATTTTGTGCCAATAACACATTTTTTTATATTTGTTTTTATGTGATTGATTTTTAAATTTTTTTCTATTTATGAGTATTGCTTTTTCCTTTTTTCCCTTTACACCTTACTCCAATTTAATATATGTACTTATTAACACATATGCACTGGGGCATTATTACTGAAAACATAATACCAGGCTACATAATACTGTTTTCCAATTTACAACAAATAGATTGTGCTAGATAATGGTGGCAAATATATGTTGTTGATATCATGCATTTCTGTTAGAGGCTATGCTTGCTTGATAAAATATGTGCCAACATTTTGTCATATATTTGTGCATTCAGGGCAATTAGATTTTGCCCTTTCCAATATTTAACTCCTTAACAACCGCCCACCGTCTTTAGACGGCGGGCATTTCAGGTCGTTCGTCTGCAGCGACGTCTTTAGATGTCGCTGCAGACGTCGGAGTTTGCGCCGCCCGGCGCCACAATTGCGCTGGGTTCGGGGTTGTGCTACACAGCCCTGATCCCAGAGCATCTCCTGCAGGCATCGGGGAGCGGCGGAAACCTCCGCAACCCGATGCTTTAACCCTTTGATTGCGGCAGTGCCCTACCGCAGCGCAATCAAAGGGATCCCCTGCTCTGTCGGGTGATCGGAAACACCGGTGACCCGACAGAGCTCAGGGACCGGCTGCACAGATAGCTCTGGGGACCTAGCGTGGCCCCAGAGCGGTCTGTGTAAGAAGCCATTGATTAGGACGCACTGTGTGCTGTCCTAATCACTGCCTGTGTCAGACTGACACAGATTAGCATGTATTAGCATATTTGAATATGCTAATATATTATTAAGTGTAAAAAAAAAAAATTAAAAAAATGTAAAACAGTTCTCCCTTCATGGGAGTAAAAAAAAAAGTACAAAAAAACCCATAAAAAGTGTTAAAAAAAGAATAAAAAAATAAATAATAAAATAAAAATAAATATTTAATTAAAAATAATTTTGCATAAATTACACACACAAAAAAACCTACACATGTTTGGTATCAACACGACCGTAATATCCTATAGAATTAATCTAACAAGTTATTACGTGTGAAATGTGAATGGTGTAAAAAAAAAAATTAAAAAACAAAAACATTTTTTTTAAAAAATTTAAAAAAATACTGCAATTATCTATAAACTATTTCCCCATAAAGTACAACTTGTCTCGAATAAAACGAGGCTTCATCCAACTGCGTCATTGAAAAAATAAAAAAGTTACAACTGTTGAAACGCATGGAGGCAAAAACGAAAAAAATGTTCTGGTCGTTAACTACTTTTCAGGCGTTCGGCTTAAGGGGTTAACATATTCTGCATTTTTGCACATGACGGGAAGTTTGCGCGTCTCACATGTTTCCACCTTTCGTTTTCTCACTGTATCATTGTCTGCTTTTATGAATCTTCAATACATTTTTGACATTTTTATACACATTATACTGTGTGTGCTGGACATCTCTTTGCTCACATCTATTGTATATACAATGCATTAGGGTGTACCAAGGCTTCCAGCTGCCATGTTCACCGCTGATGTCCTGATTGGAGTGAGAAACAGTGTCTAAGGGAGTGAGAAACAGCGTCTAAGGGACTAAACAGCGTGGGGTGGCCGCAGCACCCTCCCTCGCTGTAAGGCTATGTTCACACGGCTAAAAATGGGCCATATTTCGGTCCGTAATTACGCGCCGAAGTACGCCAATTACGGGCCGAAAACGGCCCATTCATTACGGTAATTCACAGTTCTCATAGAGAACTATGGAGTACGTCTCCTCTCCCCGCCCGGGATTACTAGCGGCGTATACGCGCCGCTGGCAATTCAAGTCAATGGGCCGGCGAAGTGACGGCCCCCCGCTCACTCCCCCGCTCCCGCCCCGCCCCCGTCCACACGGCGCAATTGCGGGGCGTAATTCCGTGCCGCAATTAAGCCGTGTGAACATAGCCTAACCGCCAAGTGTTAGCTGCAATTAGCAGCTAACACCTGGCGGCTGTGTAGCAAAGCTCCTTACTGGCACTATGACGTACTCATACATCATAAGTCGGTAAGGGATTAAAACACCCACTTTTGCTATTTTACAAATAAAATTATGCAATTTTAAAAAGATACATAATTGGTATTGTTGCATCTGCAAGAGTCTGATCTATTATAATATATAATATTTATCCTTTACAGTCAACAAGGTAAAAAGAAAATAAATCCCAACACCAAAATTTTATTTTTTTGGTTATTTTGTATTCCCAAATAATAAAAAGTTATCAGAAAGTTGCATGTATCCCAAAATGATGCTAACAAAAACTACAAAAAGTACTGAAACATAACAAAAAAATGCAAAAAAAAATTATAGTACCAAAATTGTAGTGACCTGCAGAACGCAGATAACATAATTTATAGCAAGCAATGAACTAAATAAAAAGGAAATCATCCACAAAATTCTGTGACTGTCTGCATTTATCTGGACCCAACTGTGTAATGTTTTGGTATACTGAGTAAAGAAGCATCTTCCCTAAGTCACAATTGATGGTGGCATCTAAGGGCTTAAATGCCAGGATCAGAGTTACCCTTGATCTTGACCATTGGAGTAGGATGTCAGCTTTTTGTTACAGCTGACATCAGGTGCAAGAACATTGTACATTTTTTTTTTTTTTTTTTAAATAGAATAACAAGTTACTGTTTATGCTCCAGTTTCAGCTCTCTATCATTAGTTAATGGGTCCTGTCTTACTTTGCTATGGGGCCCTATGAACTCTAGTTAAGCCCCTGGTTGCCACCTTTTCCAATAGAACAAAAAGGTGTGGCTTGGGTTTGGTTTGAGATGTGGCTATACAGTGCAGGGGTTTGTGTAAGAACCCATACGATAGATGTTTGACTGCTCTATATGATCAAATTTTTTTAGCAAGGCACAGCTGTAAAGTAGATACATTCTCTGTGTTCAAGCACGTGTGCTTGCTTGCATGTACTGTACTCCTGTCATAACTTTATTTTCCTGTCTACTTAGACATACAAGGTCTTGTTTTCTTTTTATTGCTTGTTGATGGTACCATTGACCCAGAGGCGTATCTAGAGAAGCCTGGGCCCCATAGCAAACTTTTGGATGGAGCCCCCCCTTCCCCCTCGCCTCCCTGACCACGAACATTTACCTGAACCTCTTAAGTCATGCAATTACTAGATAATACAAGGAGTGAGATATCACCATCATACTGCTACCAAACAAATCCCACTATACCCAGATTAACATTACCAATAGCACTACTACATAAGGACCTGATTATACAACCAGAACATGACCATAAATTACCACCACATAGTGACTGAATAATATTCCTATACTATTACTGAATAAAGATCAATATTCACGCCATATAGTGGTATATACCAGTGTTGACATGTGCCCTTCAAACTGTATATTACCTCCATACAGTTACCATATAGTAGATAACAGTGCACACAGGCTCTGGAGACTGTATATTACCACCATACAGTCACCATATAGTGGTATATACGTGTGCACAGACTCTGCAGGCATAAGTGATTATAGCACAGTTACATCTTGTGACTCACAGGTGACGTTTCTCTGACAAGTCGTTGACTTTTCCTTTTGTTCTGCATTAGCTCCAGACTGTCATGATGACTGCTCCAGGCCACTACTTGTCCCTGTAGATTTGGACACAAATATCTTAGAATCCTGACTCCCTGCCCCCCAGCTCTGTACACACTTCCTAATTGTGGGAGAGTCGGTACAGGCCATAGATTAGAGACCCAGTCTCCTAGAGGGGAGGAACAGAGGATTCAACCCCATATAGGTAGGCAAGTAGGGTTTAGGTAGCTATAGGGGGCCAAATAGGTAGGCAGTGTTTAGGTAGCTATAGGGAGCCATACAGGTAGGCAGGGTTTAGATGGGCTATAGGGGCCATATAGGTAGGTACGCAGGGTTTATTTAGCTTTAGGGGCCCCATATAGGTAGACAGACAGGGTTTATGGGGGCCTATATAGGTAGGCAGGCAGGCTTTAGGGGGGCTATAGAGGCTATGTAGGCAGTCAGGCTTTAGGGAACTATAGGGGCTATATAGGCAGACTTTAGCTAGCTATAGGGGCTACATAGGCAGGCAGGCTAAAGGGGGCTGTAGGGGCTAGATAGGCAGGCAGGCTTTAGGGGGCTACAGGGGTTAGATAGGTAGGCAGGCTATAGGGAGCTTTAGGAGGCTATACAGGCAGGCAGACTATAGGGGGTTTAGGCTATATAGGCAGGCTATAGGGGGCTTTAGACTATATAGGTAGGCTTTAGGGAGCTATAGGGGCTAGATAGGCAGGCATTCTTTAGTGGGCTATAGGGGCTAGATAGGCAGGCTATAGGGGGCTATAGGGGCTAGAAAGGTAGGCTATAGGGGGCTATAGGGACTAGATAGGCAGGCAGGCTATAGGGGGCTTTAGGCTATATAGACAGGCTATAGGGGGCTTTAGGCTATATAGGCAGGCTATACGGTGCTTTAGTAGGCTATATAGGCAGGCAGGGGGCTTTTGGCTATATAGGCAGGCAGGATATAGGGGGCTTTAGGAGGCTATATAGGCAGGCTATAGGGAGTTTTAGGTTGTATAGGCAGACATGCCATAGGGGGCTTTAGGAGGCTATATATACAGGCAGGCTATAAGGGCTAGATAGGCAGGCAATAGGGGGCTTTAAGAGGCTATATAGGTAGGCAGGCTATAGGGGCTAGATAGGCAGGCAGGCTACAGGGGCTAGATAGGCAGGCAGTGAAGTTAAAATAAGAAATAGCTTACTTACCTCAGTCCACGCTCCCTCGATGCAACGCGATCCAGCCTCTGTGCTTGGCACGGGCGGCGCGGTAATGTGACGTCATCACGCCGCACACGTGATCACTAACAACCTGCTAGATTTAAGGACTAAGGCCTATCACACCTGGGTCGTCGCACACTTGGGCCGGAGGGTTATGTCACTGTAATGTTCAATTCCAGCAGGCACAGGAGCGGCATTACCGGGGGGAGCAGACATAGTAGGAGCTGCCTCAGTGCAGTAGTTACCACAGTAGTTATGCCCCTGCATTGACCATATACTGTAATATACTGAAAAACATACATTTTTGCAGCAGTTTTATTTTTATGGAGTACATTGTCTGGTAAAAATACATGCTATGTATATTCTACAGGGTGATACCATTTTTGCCAATTTTTATGTTTTTGAACTTGTGAAAAAAGAGTAAAAACTTTAATTTTTACCTTTTTAATGCTGCACCATGTTCTGTGACCAAAATCCTTTTTGTTTTTCTTTTTTTGAAGCTGAGTGAGGGATTGTTTTTTGTGGGCTTAAGAGTAGTTTTTAGAGGTACTGTTTTGAGATACATGTGACTACAAACATCTTAAAGGAGTTGTCTCATCATGTTGCTGCACAGAGCCACAGTCAGCTTCAGACTCACACTTCCTGTTCATACTGTGGGTGGTTCTACGGCAGTAATTTGCATTTCAGCTCTGTAATTCCTATCTATTAATGTTACAGTGATATGAGTAAAATAACTATCATCTGCAGAGCATAAAGCTACAGAGCTCTAAGGGTTTAAATTTGTCATTTAAACTTGTGCTAGAGAGAGGACTCAGCAGGGAGTGACTCAATATGGTCGAAAGGCAGCTTGTGGAGTAACCAGATAAGAGAAAAAGTAGGGAGAGGTGGTGGGTAACGAAGAGAAACCTGTGTACAATAGCAGTAGATAAAATCCCATTTATCTCCTGAGCAAGGCAAAATCAAAACAGCAATGTATTTAGTAATAGCTTTAATTAGTCTTTACTAATAGTCTTTATCTTTTCCTTAAAAGCTAGGAGCACCTTGTCGTCAACTTACATTTCTAATCTGTGTGTGCCTATTTATTGGGAGATTGGAAAATATACCTTACAGTTGAACATTCTTCTATGCCAATATTACCTTAGCTTTGTATGATGTCCCTTTGTATAAGTGAATAACCTAAATCAGGGGCTCAACTGGAGAAAGCTGATGAAACTTTTGGATGCACCCCACCATTGCCAGCCCTCCCAGACCCGAACATTTACCGGGACCTGTTAAAAATAGTCATGTAGTTACTAGATAATACAAGGAGCAAATGCTTCACCATACATATCACCATTATGCTGCTATCAAACAAATTCCACTATGCTAAGACCAACACTACCAATAATGCTACTATTTGTGCCAGAACACGGCCGCAAATTAACACCACATAGTGACAGAATAATACCCCTAAACTATTACTGAATAAAGATCAGTATGAAAAGACCAATATAACCACCATACAGTGACAATATAGAGGTAGATACAAGTGTACACAGGTTTATAGACATAAGTGATTACAGTGCTGTTACATCCAGTGACTTACAGGTGACATTCTCTGATGAGTTATTCACTTTCCCTTTTCTTCTGCATCCAGTCCAGACCGCCATGACAACCTCTCATGGCCACCACTTGTCCCTGCAGATTTGGACACAAAAAATCTTAAAATCCTCACTTTTCCAGCACCTCCCTCATTATCCCCCTTTTGTGTACAAACTTCCTATTGGTGGGAGAGTGGGTAGAGGCCATAGTTTAGGGGAAAAGTCTCCTAGAGGACTGATCTCCTGGAGATTGTGCTACAGCTATAGCCTGTATAACTCAGATTCATATTACTAGGTCGGTAGGCAGGGCCCCAGGTATCTAGGTAGACCCCCGTTAAATAGGTTGGTAGACCTTAGGTAGGTAAGTTGGTAGGCTCCAGGTAGGTATGTAAAGGGAGGATAATCCACAGCACACCAATAAGTATAGGTAGATCCAAATACTTTTAAACAGAATAACAGATAACACAGGAGATATAAATGACACACTATGAAAGTGTGATGTAATAAAGTTAATTGATCCAGATAACTACACAACCTAATATCATAATACAAATATCAGTTAGGCATCACTTAGGCCTGAGGTAGGTAGGCAGTAGACAGGCCCCAGGTAGGTAGGTACATAGGTCCCATTTAGGTAGGTAGGCTACAGCTAGGTAGGTAGATTGGATCTGGATAAATTGGAGGCCTGGGCAGAGAAGTGGCAGTGAGGTTTTACATGGATTATACACATGGGAAGGAAAAATCCATTCCATGATTATTTGTTAAACGGAAAAACCCTGGGTAAAAGTGACATAAAAAGGACTTGAAATCTTAGTGGACAATAAACTTAATTGTAGCAGCCAGTGTCAGGCAGCAGCTGCCAAGCCAATAGGATCATGGTGTGCATTTAAAAAAGGCATTGATGCACACGATAAGACCACACATGGAATATTGTATACAGTGTTGGGCACCTGTGTACCAGAAAGACATTATAAAGTTTGAACAGGTTCAAAGGCAGCCAAAAAAATAATACTAATAAGAACTGGTTGGTCTGCAATACCCAGAAAGATTAACAAGATTAGGGTTATTTAGTTTAGAGACCAGACTGCTTCGGGGGGACATAATAAATATGTTTAACTATATTAAAGGTCAATATAGAGATCTCTTCCAAGATCTATTTATACACAGGACTGTATCTAGAACAAAGGAGCATCCTCTATGTCTTGAGGAAAAAAAAGTTTCTATATAAACAAAGAAAGGGATTAATTCTTGTAAGAGCAGTGAGACCGTGGAACTCTCTGCCAGAGGATATTGTCAAAGTGAATTCACTAACATAATTAAAAAATGGTCTGGATGCATTTCTAGTGTGTAATAATATAACATGTTATAGTAACTAGGATTCTGAAGAAGGGTTGTTGATCCAGGGATTTATTCTCCAAATTACAGTTGGGAAGGATTTTTTTCCCTAAAATGAGGACAACTGGCTTTTACCTCATGGTTTTTTTTTTGCCTTCCTCTGGATCAACACTATAGCACAATAGGCTAAACTGGATGAACATCTTTCTTTTTTTCGGCCTTACAAACTATGTAACTATGTAAGTCTATCATCCGGCCCATCACCAAGGAAGACAACACTCCAGGCAATACTTGTGGGTGGGATACTTGGGGGAGTCCATAGTGTTCATTGACCACAGAAAGGGGGTTAGTGGTACAGTCAAGTTCAGAAAGCAAATGAAATGAAAGAAAAGTCTTGTGTGTCTAACCAGCTTGAGGGTCACAGGAGCCTGTGGGGCTGGGGGCTTCTTCTCCTACCCAAGCATGCTTCTTTACTGCTCATTCTTCCACCTTAGTGCTCAGTCTTTCTCTAGACAATGGAAAAAAGGATTGTTTTTCTCACCATCCTGGAGGTTACTGCTGCTCTCGAGACTATGATCTTGTTCTCTTTCCCAGGTTTGGATTTCAGTGCTCCTTCCTTCTTCCCATGACTCCCTTTTTCCCACATTGTTCCTCCTGAACATCAGTTGTGACATTAGCATGGAATTCAGATAACTCAGGCCTCATGATCTCACACCTGAGTTCCTCTGCTTCATGGCAGTACTGGGATGAAGTGAGCCTATGAGATGCAGAATCAGTGACCCCTCCTGTACTTTCACTATCCACAGGTTTGGGTGCTTCAGATCTCCTGTATCTGCTTTCTCTGCTTCAGCAATGTGGACAGAATCTTCTCCCTCTTCATGGCACCTCCATATCTCATGATGCATGCTGTCCCCCGACTCCACAGCACCCTCCTCAGAATACTCAAGATTAGTGATGACGGCAATTATCGTCATCGGGTCGATAACAGATTGTTGTGATCTTCGGGCCGATACCCGATAACCGATGACGATTAATCGCCGATCCCCATTAAAGTCTATGGGAGAGGAACACCAGCTTCATTTTTACACCCAAACAGGTGAGGTGAAGCTGGCATTAACATCCACAACTGCAAACTGGATATGTGCTACGTCTTAAGCAAGAGAATTAAGCTACAAGAGTCACAGAAAAAAATTCACAGGCTAAAATAATGAATTCCTTTCAATGGCTAACTTTAAAGATGAGGATGGCGTAGCCACAGCAGGTACAGAAGTAGCAGCTGCTACGGGGCCTCTTTGACACAAAACAAGACACCGATATTGGAAATAGCTCATGGTAACTGGCAGGAGACCACTTTTTGCACCAGAGACCAACAACTCGTCATATATGCGGTGGCAGCAAGAACTCCAACGGGAACACAGGGTTCAGCTGGCAGGGCCCTAGTTAGAGTGGGTGCAGCGAGACCTAGGGCTGCCGTCAGTCATCTATTGCCCGCTTCATGCCCACATGCAGTTAAATCAAATGGAGTGCCCACCCATTAATACTTCCTATTTTTAACATATTACCGGGCACCTTTTTTGACTCCGGCCCCCAACAGGAATATTGCCCTATTGCCACCCTTCAAATCCATTTTAAAGTAGCCTGACCCCAAAACCACCAAAAAATGCCCTTAAGGACCCTCAGAAAAAGAATTCGCCAGAAGAAAAAACTATTTTTCCAATCTTGCTGCTGCTGCTGCTGCGTCTACTTGCCATTCTACTTCTGGCACATTGCTGATGTTGTTCCACCATGACATTAGAACGTGAAGAAGATGCAACAGAGGTGTCCAGTTCGTCAACTAGGCCTGTCTCAAATTCCAGCATTCTACTGTCAAATGAAGTGGTTTGAAGGAAATTTCTGACTTTTGATTTAGAACGTGGATCACGGAGGGTGGACACCCAGTAACTGCTCTTCATTTTGATGGCCTTGAAGTGTGGGAAATAAGTTTTTTTTTTTCAATAAGACCTTTACTATTGGTTTCTTTTACAGCGGCATGACCCCAAAAGCAAAGATGCCCTTGATGAACCCTCAGAATAATGTGCTGGAAGAAACAAGTATTTAAACCACTATTTTAGTGAACTGGACATTGACTATCCCTGTCCTGTACCGCAGCATGACCCAAAAACCTGCATGACCCACAGATCAAAAAGTGCCGGAAGAAAGTAGTCTTTGATCCACTATTTTAGTTGAATTGGATATTGACTATCCCTGTCCTGTACCTCAGCATGACCCAAAAACTTGCATGCCCCACAGATCAAAAAGTGCCGGAAGGCAGTATTATTTGAACCAGTATTTTAGTTGAACTGGACATTGACTATCCCTATCCTGTAATGCAGCATGAACCAAAAACCTGCATGACCCACAGATTAAAAAGTGCCAGAAGAAAGTAGTCTTTGAATCACTATTTTAGTGAACTGGACATTGACTATCGCTGTACTGTGTGCAGCATGACCCAAAAACCCGCACAGGTGCCCTTATGCACCGCCAGCATATAAATTTGCAATAAGAAATTAATATTTAAAAAAAATAGTTTTTTCCATGCTGCTGCTACAGCTACTTTCGATTCTACTGCTGTCACATTGGTGACGTTGTTCCACTGTGACATTAGAATGTGAAGCAGAGGAAACAGGTGTCCCCAGTTGGTCAACGAGGCCTCCGTGAAAATCCTGCATTCTACTGTCAAGTGGGTTGAAGGAAATTACTGATCAAGGTGGGTGAGGCTGTGAACGTGGATCACGGAGGTTCAGCTGGCAGGGCCGGACTTACAGTGTGAGCGGTGAGAGCCCGGGCTGGCGTCCGTCATCTATTAACACGCAGGTTCAGCTGGCAGGGCCGGACTTAGAATGGGTGCAGTGAGAGCCAGGGCTGCTGTTAGTCATCTATTAACACGGCAAAAATGCCCTTATGACGTAGCAACGAAAAAGGTCGGGCCGAAGCAGAGTGCGCATGGCGGAAGTGTGAGCTAAGACCTCGATCCTTCCTCAGAAGACAGTCAAGACAAAGGTAGCACTTGATAAATTTCTGCCTCTACGAGAGCGCTTGCCCCTCCGTATGAGTGCGGACCAATTGAGCTTCACTTGGAAACGCTGGTGGTTGACGCTCCTGTTCCACCCAGGTGCCCTTTTTCTTGGCTTTCTTTTTCTCGTTTTACTCAACATGCTGGAGGAAATTGTCTCTGTTCTTGGGGTGGCGAATGTGCTCCATACGAACATTGATTCTTGCACAAGGGTTGTACCATGTATCTGCTTGTTCACAATTATACCAATAGCATGCTGTTTCACATTGTAGATCCTGCCAGTATTGCCATGATTGATAGAATTTAGGTGGCATGCCTTTTTCTATGGTGCCCATACCCTTAATGTGCACAATGTCGCCCTTCTTGTAGATGCTCATGTATATTGAGAAAGGCAGAGGGCCACTGACGGGAGTACTGACCTATTTGCACCCCTGGCACCCCTTTCACAATAGCCTGACACCAAAACCAGCTGAAATGCCCTTATGGACAAGAAGAGTAAAATTAGCAGCAAGAAATGAGCATTTGAAACAAGATTTATTTGAATAGAACCTTTAATATCACTTTCTATGTGTGTATATATATATATATATATATATATATATATATATATATATATATATATATATATATATATATATATACAGCAGCATGGCCCCAAAAATCCGAAAATTACCTTTTGGCCACTGTTGACAATTGTGAAGAACAAATGCCTATTAGAAACCACATTTTTTTACAATAGGACCTGTAGTATATCTGGCTTTGGACAACACCATGACCCCAAAAATTAGAAAAATGACCTCTCTCGGCCACTGTTAAAATTGTGAGGAAGAAATGCCACTTAGAAACCATATTTCTGTACCAAAGGACAAAAGTATCGGTGGATAGATAGACTTTGCTGGACACAGATGCAGCCAACGCTCTGGAGATTTATCTGACACAGGGCTAGCCAGGGCATGGACGAATTTTAGGGAAAAGAAATGCCTGCTTGGCATCTGGTATTGGGGACAGGAAAGGGCCATGACGTGGCAGAACCTATCTGTGTGCACCAGGCGGAAAGGCAACATTTCCAAGGTCAAAAGCCTGGCAATGCCGATATTCAGGCTTTTGGCTTTGGTATGGTTGGGGTTAAAGCGTTTCTTCTGCTCCCACACCTGGTACACAGAAGGCTGGCTGCTAGACTGGCTGCTGTACCCTGTGCAGGTCAAGCTGGTGGAAGGAGTAGGGGTAGGCTGTGTCTCTGGTGGTGGTAGTGGTAATTGGGCGACTGTCATGATCATGCCAGAAAGAACCCCAGCTTTGAGTTCTGGTCGCCGGCCACGGCCGTTGCGACGTAAGCCGTGGTTTTTGACATAGTGTTTACATTTGTGTTCACTAGTGTGAACTGGGTGTTCTTCCCTGCTAATCTGATTGATTCCTGACCGACGCCTAGGCCAGGAATCTTCCAGCACTCCACGGGTTAACCTGGCTCCTTGATCCTGGTGATCCTGGTGATCCTATCTGGTCTTCTGTTTCTTCCTCCTATTGCCTTTGTCCTGAGTTCTCCTGGAAGGTATTTAAGGGTTCTTCTGTCTCCTCTCTTTGCTGGTTATACTGGTCCTTTTCTGTCTGTTACTTACCTACTCTATTCTGTGCCTCCCTGGTTACCTTACTTTGCTTGGATCACGTTTATTCTTCTGCCTTCTGACTTTGTACTGCGTTCCCGATAGTTACCGACTTGGCTTGCTTGATGTTCCCATATTGTGTTTGTATTGTTTGTCTGTGTCTTGTGTTTTCACACTATTCAGTATAGTGCTCAGTCTTCTGGTTGGGGCCGACCTATTAAGGAGTCGGGCACCCCAAAAGGCAGGGACAGGGGTTGGGACCAGTGTCAGGGCCTCACACTGTCTGTGTCTGTTCGTGCGCCCCTGACGGGTCCCTTACATTATAACCAGCCCATACCCAAGTCAACTCTCCCGGCGATTCAATATGAGTACCGGCCTGTCGGTCACTGATTGCTTGGATGAGTTGGCAACTCAGCTTCAGGGCTGGCGGGCTTATTAATCAAGTCTCGCAGCGTCTGGATACCATAACTAACCCGGGACCCGGACTTTCTGCCCCGTCTGTGTCCCTACCTGCCCCTATGTTTGTGGATCCTAACGTCCGTTATAAATCTAAGATGCTTCTACCTGACCGCTTTGATGGGAATCCTGACAGGTTCCGAACCTTCAGGGAATCTTGTAGTTTATTTTTTCGCTTCAATTATTTTCCCACTGAGGCTGAAAGAGTGGCAGTTGTTGTGTCTCTCCTCCAGGGCCCACCTCAGGATTGGGCATTAGCTATACCTTCTGAAGCCCCTGAGTGGAGATCAGTGGACCAATTTTTTTTAGCTTTAGGTCAGGTTTATGATAACCCCAACCGGGTGGCATGGGCCGAGGCCCATTTGCTATCTATTCAGCAGGGCCACCACTCAGCCGAAGATTACTGTTCCGAGTTCCGCCAATGGTGCACGTTGACTGGGTGGTCGGACCAACCTCTGAAGACCCTTTTCAGACAAGGGCTGTCGGATGCGGTAAAAGATGCTATGGTCAGTCACCCAACTCCCGAGACGCTGAGTGACTTTATAACTCTGGCTGTGTCTATTGACAGAAGATTAAGGGAGAGACGCAGGGAAAAGAAAGGGGGGTCGACTGTTCAGCTCAGGGCAGACTTTCCCATACAACCTCCTTCTACCTTCTTTAAAAATTCTCCTCTTCCACCTTCGTCACCATCTTCCCCTCAGTTTTCTGGAGAAGAACCCATGGTGTTGGGTTTCGCATCTGCTGCCACCAGGAGGAGACACCGGTTGGAGAACGCTTTGTGCCTCTATTGTGGGAAACCTGACCATTTCCTGAGAGACTGTCCGATTAGACCCAAATCACCCCAAGGTAATATCAAACGTCGGGGCGATTTCCAGTAAGGTAACTCGGATGTACAGGTACCTCCTAATGTAAATAACAAGTTTTTTGTACCCGTAACCTTGGTTTCTAGTTCCAAGACTCTTGCCTGTAATGCCATGATTGATTCGGGTGCTGCTGCCAGTTTTATCAGTATGGTTGTTGCTAAAGCCTTGGGTTTGGAACTTGTTCCTTTGTGTTCTCCCTTTTGGGTTTAAGATGTAGATTCTAATTCCCTAACCGAGGGAAGAATAAAATTTTGTACCGCAGAGGTCACTTTGAATGTTGGGAGTTCACATACAGAAAAGATTTCGTTTTTTGTCATGGAGAAACTCGCTGCAGAGGTTATTCTTGGGTTACCTTGGCTCCGCCTCCATAATCCTGTTTTCGACTGGAGGACCACTGAGTTGATCAAATGGGGTGACTCATGTGTTTCTCATTCTATGGTGGTCCATCCCTTGGTGTGTGCTGTGATTAATGCTCATGATATGTCAGAATGTAATTCTGAATTCAATTATGTCTGTGATGGGGACGTTGCTGATAATCGGTCTCCACACCGGCCTGATGATGGCACTACAGACCTCATTCCTGATGCAAAGCTCAACTTGTCTGCCCCGGAACGAGAATCTTTGCATCAGTATATTGAGGAACCTGTAAATATTCCTTCTCCGGTAAAGCATGTTGCAACCTTGATTTCTAATCCAGTGTCTTTGTCTGCCGACTCAGCATATTCTGCTTCTTCTGAACTGTTCCCCTTTTTCTGTGAGGATGATTTCCACCTCAGGTATTCTGCCAGTGCAGGTGATAAAACTAAAATAGAAACCGCCGTTAATCGACTGTGCACAGTCTGGGCTAGGAGTCATAAGTAGTGTTGAGCGATTGCGTTGGCTATCGAGATCGATCGATAGTCGATAGTCGGTCGCTATCGATAAGGTTTTTCGATAGTGAGCATCGATTATGCGCGATGACCATTAAAGTCTATGGGAGAGCAACAACACCTTCATTATTACACCCAAACAAGGCTGGAGAAGCTGAAATTAACATCCACAACAGTCAAATGGATACGTGCTACATCTTAGGCAACACACTTAGGTTATAAAAGTCACAGAAAAAAAGTCACAGACCATTAACTATCCCTGTCTTGTACCACAGCCTGACCCTTAAACCTGCATCACCCACAAATTAAAAAGTGCCAGAAGGCAGTATGATTTGAACCATCATGTTACTTGAACTGGACATTGAATATCCCTGTCCTGGAACGCAGCATGAGCCCCAAACCTGCATGACCCCCACATTTAAAAAGTGCCGCAAAAAGGAGTCTTTCAACCACCATTTTAGTTTCACTGGACATTGACTATATCTGTCCTGGGCCACAGCATGAGCCCCAAACCTGCATGACCCCCACATTTAAAAAGTGCCGGAAAAAGGAGTCTTTCAACCACCATTTTAGTTTCACTGGACATTGACTATACCTGTCCTGGGCCACAACATGAGCCCCAAACCTGCATGACCCCCACATTTAAAAAGTGCCGGAAAAAGGAGTCTTTCAACCACCATTTTAGTTGAACTGGACATTGACTATACCTGTCCTGGGCCACAGCATGAGCCCAAACCCTTTCCTGACCCCCAAATTTTTAAAAAACGCCGGAAAAAAAAGGGGGTCTTTCAAACCCCCATTTTTGTTGACCCGGAAAAATTGCCCATTTCCTTTTCCTGGGCCCCCGCATGGGCCCAGGGCCCGGGGTTAAAGGGGGTTCGGTGAAAAGCCAGGCTGGGGGTCCGGGCCATCTATTAAAAAACGCAGGGTTAAAAAGGGCCCCGATGGGCGCCAAACAACGAAAACTGTTTGTGCTGAAGAGAGTGGGGGAAGGGGGGGAAGTTTTGGGGAACTCCCGCCTTCCTCTGTACACAGTCAATTTCCCGGGGGAGCGCTTGCCCCTTCCCCAATTTAGTGTGGACCAATTGAGCTTCACTTGGAAATTGGTGGTTAAAGCTCCCCCGGGTTTTTACCCAGGTGCCCCCTTTTTTCTTGGCCTTCTTTTTTCATTTTTACCCCAACGTTCTGGGGGGGAAAATGGCTCTTACTTTTTTTTTTTCCGTCCGGCTCCATAATCCCTGTCCTCTGAATAAAACCTTTCATTTGGGCAAAATTTTCTGTACCTCCCTTGTTTCAATTCAAAAGGGGAAATTTTTTTTAAAAGCTTTTTTTGTACATGCCGTTTTTTAGTACTTTAATTCTAGAAAACCCCATTTTTAAAATTTGGGGGTGGAATCCCACCATGTCTTTTTCTTTTTTTTTTCATTGGGATTAGGGTTTTCCAAAAGGCTTGTTGCTATGTTTTAAAAATCTTGAAAAAAACAAGTCCCTTTTGCAAAATGGTCCTTTAAAAGTGTATTTCCTTTCCTGTTTTTTGACAGCACCCCTCACCCTTGAGCCACCCCTTTGGCCCCTTGTGAAAAAACAAATGTCGTTAGAAAAAAACATTTTTTAGGGAAAAGGACCTTTGTATAGTCCCCCTCCCCAGCAAAAAGCCCCCAAAAAATTCAAAGCAAAGACCCCTTTAGGGGGACTTTTGGGGCCAATTGTTTAAAAACAAAAGTCTGTTAGGAAACAAAAAAATTTTTAGAAAAGGCCCCTTTGTATGCTGCCCTGTCACAGCAAAAAGCCCCCAAAAAATTTAAAAACCTGACCCTTTTAGCCACTTTGGTCAATTGTTTTGGGAAAAAAAATGTCTGTTAGAAACCCCATTTTTTTTTTTTAATGGCCCCGTAGTATTGCTGCATTTCAAAACAGCATGGGCCCAAAAAATTATACAAAAGCCCCTTTCAGCCCAAAAATTTTAAAAATTTTTGGGGAGGAATGCCACTTTGAAAGCCACATTTTGTTACAAAGGCCCGGGTTATTGCCCGTATCTCCCCCAGTCATTTCCCCCAAAAAAAATTTTAAAAATGACTTCTCCCCCTATTAAAAATTGGGGAGGGGAAAAAAAATGCCCCTTTGAAGCCCCCCATTTCGTTCCCCAAAAAACCCTTTAAATTTACTGTTTCCACAGCAAACATGGGGCCCCAAAAAAAACTTAAAATTTTGAATTCTCCCGCCACTATTTTAAAAAAAGTGAGGGAGAAAAGCCACTTAGGAAATTCAACCTTTTTCCTTTTTTCCAAAGGCCCCCATTATTGCTGTTTCTCCCCAGCAAAATGACCTAAAAAAACCCTTTACAATGCGAAAAAAATTCTTAAGAAAAAAGTGGGGTAAAGGAAAAACCCGGTTTTTGTCCCTTGGGAAAAATTTCTGTCTTTTTTTCAGTCTCTAAGCAAAACCAAACCCCAAAAAGAACTGTTTTGGGAAAAAAAAGAAATAAAAAATTGCAAATAAGAAAAAGATCATTTTAAAAAAAGTTTTAAGAGGGACCATTTCTGTTTGAAAAGGAAAAAAGGGAAATTTGGGGCTGGGGGGCCCAAAAAAAATTTTCGGTGCCCCCGGCCAAATTGGGGCCACCAAAACCCTCAGAAAATCCATGCCTGATTCATCTTTTAAAGAAAGTCAAAAAGATCCACATTTCTGGGGGAAAAACCGGATTTGTTTTGTCCCGTAAGACTCCTCCGCTGGCTGAAGGTCCGCCTTTAGAATTTTGACGCTGGGGTGTGGGCAGGACAACACCCCTTTGGGGGTTTACGAGCCCGCTGGGCCCCTTCGTCCCTTTTGGATAACCCCGAGTCTATTGGGGGCCGGAACCCATGCAAAAAAAAAATCGGGTTTGTTGAGACGCAGTAGTTTGTTTCACCATGATCCCTTTTTCTGTCTCTGGGGTGTTGGAAATGTTTTGCCCTGCATTGCCATTTCGTTGGTGAGGTGGGGAAACAAAGATTGCAGAGGTTTACCCATTAGGGGTTCTGCCCCCTTGCCTGCTTTCTGCCGAAAGCCTACTTGGGGCCTTTTAAAGCTGGGCACGTCGCTGGGTTGTTCCACCGGTTTACCTTTGGGGGGAAAGGTGAAACGGGCGCAACAGATGCTCCAGTTGATCCCAAACCGCAAGGTCTCCATTTCCCGATTTTACCCTCTATTTGGGGAGGTGGAAGGAAAAATGGTGATTTTTGTTTTTTAAACCCGGGGATAGGGGGGGTGGCCACCCAGTAACTGGTTTTTCATTTTGATGGCCCTTAATTTCGAGGATTTATGTTGGAGGAAATTTGGGGGCATCCCAAACACTCATGGGGAGAGATGGGGCCTTTATTTTTCCCAAAACCCCTTGGGGCGAGGGGGGGGACTAGCAAAACTGAAAACCCTTCCCCATCTTCCCTCCGCCTCAAAAATTTGCGCCCCAAACCCCTTTTGCCCCAAAGGCCCCCCCCCCCCCCACCCCCCCCCCCCCCCAAGGGGCGTCGGTTTTAAAACCCGGGGTCTGGGAAAACCTCCTCCTCCTCCCCCTCCTTTTTTTTTTTTTTTCCCCCGGGTGCCCCCGGCACCGCTTCAAAAACCCCTGACTTGCCTGAGTTTTGCACCCTGAGAGGTGATGCGCCCCTTCACTAGCCCCTGGACCCCCAACCCCCCGGCCCAAATAAAAGGGGCCCATGAAAATTTTGAAAAAAGTCGGGCCTTTGGATTTTATGGAGAGAGAGGCTCCCTGTCCCCATTTTGTCTGTTTCCCCCGTCGCTGGGGGGGGACCTGTTTTTCAGATTGGCCAACCCAAACGTTTTTCCCGAAAACTAAGATACCCCAATGCTCATGCTTTACAAGGGCATTGTCCGCATGACCATTTTTGGGGGTTCTTCAAACTGGCAAGGAGGTGGGGGCTCCCTTTTACCTGCCTCCCCTCTCGGTGGTTCAAAACCCCCCAGGTCCGTTTTCCGTTTTTTGTCAGGCCCCTGTGTCATTCTTTTGCGTAATGGGGAAATTTCGCTTTCTTTCCCCAATCGCTGGGCATGGGAGGGTTTGGAAAATTTCCCGCGTTTTTGCCAGTCAACAATGAGACGGTTGCGGGGAGGCGGTGGCCTTTCAAAAGCCGCAGGGCGGGGGCGAAGAGGGTGGGGAACGGGGGGGGGAGTGCGAATTTTAGACCTCGGCCTTTTTTTCGAAGGGCCCGTCCAAAAACCCGGGGTTGCTCTTTAGAAATTTCTTTACGACAAAAGGGTTTATGACATGTGCCCCGGGAAGGGGTGTGCTCCCGCATACGATTTTTAAGGGGGGGCCCGCAGATGTCGGCCCGTTTATCGCCCCCAAACCCCCTTGCCTTTGGGACAAGGGTTTTTGCACCCCGCCAGCGTCGGTCTCGTTGCTTAGAGCCGTCCCCCAGCTCCTGCCGTGTTTTGGCAAGGTTTTCCAGGCAGATTTAAATTTTAAATGGGTGGTTGTCTCTGGGCCCCCTTTGCCAAACCCGAGGACCTTGGGGGGAAAGGGCCCTGCACCATCCCTGCGGGTTTTAGAAAGGGGCGCCGCCCAGCCTAAAAAAGGCCCCCGGGCCCCCCCGAGACAAAACCCCCCCGCTCACCCCGGGGGCGTCAAAAGAGTTTTTAGCGGCCCCTTGGGCCCTGCTTACTAGGGGCCCCTGTGTCGGTGGTTGTGAGATGGGCTTTTTTGGACCCAGATGCCGACCCCAAAGCGCTTTTAAAATTTGGTGACACTGGCTGGCCAGGGGGAGGGGGCTTTTCTGGGAAAGAAAAGCCTGCTCGGCATTGGGATTGGGGGGCCCCAAAAGGGGGGGCCATGCTGGCGGAACCCCCTCTGTGTACACCCGGGGCAGGGAAAGGGAACATTTCCCAAGGCCCCAAAAACCCGGCAATGGGGCCCCCCTGGGTTTTTTGGGTTTGGGGTGGTTTGGGTTTTAAAATGGTTTTTTCTGCTCCCCAAACCCCCGGGAAGCCCGGAAGGCAGGTGCCCAGGTGGCCCGTACGGCGTGGGAGGGCGTCAAACTGGGGGAAGGAGGGAAAGGGGGAGGTGGGTCTCTGGTTTGGTGCTGGGGGGTACCCCGGGCGACGGTGGAGGCTGAAAACGGCGGCTGATCCCTGATTTAAGACTTGAGGGGGAAAATGGGGAGCTGAGGAACGCTTTGGTTTGGGGGGGAGGGGGAGGGAAAGGGGGGGGGACCAGAAAAGGGTTTTGGACAGTGGGGGGAGGCCCGGCGTCGGGCTGGCCTTTTTTGGGCCCAAATGTTCCCTCCTTTCCCAAATAAGCCCTTGTGATTTTGCCTTTGGGCATGTTGGTGGTGGTAAAAACCCCTTAGGTTCTTGGCCTTTCTTATGCATTTTCGGGAAAAAACGGGCCTTTTGGGCATCGCTGGGGGTGAATCAGAGGGGGTTGCTCAAAAAAAGGGGCCCCCGGCTTGAGAGGTCCTGGGGCCTTTTTGGAAAAGGTTTAAAAAGCGAGGGGGGGCGGGGGGTTTTCGCTGGGGCCCTGGCTGGCGGAATCATAAACAGCGGGCTTTGCGGGCCCCCCTCTCCTTTTTTTGGCGGGGGGCCCCTTTTTGACCTACCCCCTTTATTTCCTCCCCGTCCCCTGATGAAGCCCCCCCCGCAAGCCAAAATTTTGCGGGGAAAAGCCCCGGATGGTTCCCCAATGTCGTCTCATCCCCTCATCATCAAAAAAAAGGTTTACTTGGTGTCCCTTTTGCATTCCCGAAGCTGCGGGTACAGCAAGGGGCCCCTGCAAGGCTTGCCGACCGCCCGGGGTTTTTTTTCCGATTGACCCGGGTTTTCCCTTTACCTCCTTTATGGCTTTAGTAACTGGGCGGGCCCGAGCCGACTAAATTTATCCCCTTGATCTTTTTAAAAAATGGCCCCTTTTGGGCCCCCAAACCCCAATTTTTTCATCAAAAAGGTCTTCCCGACAATGGTTATCCCCCAATGGTGGGTTTTTAAAAAACGAGTTTAAAATTTGGGCCCGTTCAAAGTTTGGGCGGATGCTGATGATGCTTTTGACCCACATTTGTGGCCGTGACTGCGGGAACCCAGGGGTAAGGGCTGTAGATGAGGTTGCCTTAAAACCCCTGAAAGGGCCTGGGTTGGCGGCCCAAGTTCGTTACTTAGTTCACAGGGCCCCCGACCCGCGGGGTTACAGGCCCGGCCCGGGCCTGAAAGAGATCGCGGATGCGTTTTTGTCGCCAGCCTGGAAGGGGGCACCTTCTCTCGTACCTCTACCTCCCTGTTTTACCCCCCCTTTTTCCGTTACCACCGCATTTCGCTCCCCTGTTAGAAATTAAAAATTTTGGAAGGTATTGGGGTAGGGTTTTTGGAAAAATCTTTATTTAAGGGGACGGCAAATTTTACAGCTATTCTCAAATTTCCCCCAAAACAAAACCCCAAAATTGGGTGGATTCAAATTTTTAAATGCAAGGGGGGTTCCCAAACCCAAAAAATTGGACTGGGCAAAAAATCCAAAAAAACAAAGTAAATGTTTGTTTTGATAACTAAACGGTTTTTTTTTGGGACCTTTTTAAATTCCCCCTGTGGTGATATAGAAAATTTCTGTTTTAAAATTACCCTTTGTTTCTGCGTCAATGAAAAAGGGGTTTCTGGGTGCGCAAAAAAGTCCCAAAAAACACGTAAAAAGTTATGTTTTGATAAATAAAAAATATTTTTTGCACCTTCAAATTTACCTGTTTTTGAAAATAGGAAATTTCTTTTTTTAAAAATTTTTGTAGGCTGCGTTTAAAGAAAAAGTGCTTTGGGGGCGCAAAAAATCAAAAAAAAAAACGGAACTGTTATGTTTTTTATATAAAACGATATTTTTTGCACCCCTTTTCCCAAATTTACCTGTGGTGAATATAGAATTTCTGTTTTAAAGGGTTTTCGTAGATTTCCCGCGTCAATGAAAAAAGTGCTGGGGGCGCAAAAGTCAAAAAACAGTAATGTGTGTTTTTTCCGTACGATTTCCGGTATTTTTTGGCAACAAAAAAAACCCGTGTGATACAAGATTTTTGGGGTTTTTTTTAAATGCAAGGTGAAAATATCAAAAAAGTCCCCAGGGGGTTTAAAGGGGAAAATTGAAAAACCTATCCGAAATTTATACTGATAATAATAGTGTATTTTTGAATCTAACATAGAGACATGCAGTTACTATAAATTATTTTTATCCAATATAAGTTCAGGCTGCCCAATATCCAGGAAATATTTCAATAGCAAACTGTTAATAATAAAGATATTCCACTACAATGTCTACACTAAGTCTTGTTGAACTTTATCCAGTGTTCTTTATAGATAGAGCTTGTCTGTGTTCGCCCGCGGGGGCCCCCTCCGCTCCCACCGCCGTGAATTTACAGCGGTAGATGCTGCTTTAAAATTCTCTAGCTAACTACATAAAATGTTCAAATCTCTAATCTAACTAAATTGGAAGGATCACAGCTAATAGTAGAGGTTTCTCTGTGCAGAAATAGACTAATTTTGCTGAGCTGTTTGGCCACAGGCAGAGCGCAGGTCCTATCCCTATGAGACGCTGAGAGACACTGAGGCTGAAACAGGAAACGCTGTTCTATGTAAAACGAGGTCATGTGATTTTTCCAGCCAATCGCAACCATACACATCCCAGTCATGAAAGTCGCACACCACATCTCACCTGCTCTATTCTGTAATCTCATTTGCTGGCCGCCAAAATTACAGGAAGCGCCGAAAAAGGCGCGATCTTAATAGATGATGCACAGATTTTAACCTTAATTATCGCATGGTCTGGAAATTTCGATCACCATAAAAACCTTGCCGATTTCAACTTTGTCGATAAAAATCGCTCAACACTAGTCATAAGACTCTAAAAAACGGCCAACTAAAAATCAAAAAACCTAGTAAAAACCGCCGAACCAGATCAAAGTATGTCCGCCTCCGAGTCTCATATGCAACACATGCCCCCAAGCTGGAAAAGGAAAGAGTTCACCAGGTCCATTCTGCTAAACATAGAGGGTCTGTTGAGGGTCCGGTGGCCCCTCATAAAGGGGGGGGGTACTGTCATGATCATGCCAGAAAGAACCCCAGCTTTGAGTTCTGGTTGCTGGCCACGGCCGTTGCGACGTAAGCCGTGGTTTTTGACATAGTGTTTACATTTGTGTTCACTAGTGTGAACTGGGTTTTCTCCCTGCTATCTTGATTGATTCCTGACCGACGCCTAGGCCAGGAATCTACCAGCACTCCACGGGGTTTTAAACCTGGCTCCTTGATCCTGGTGATTGACAGCTCTTCCTTCCTATCTGGTCTTCTGTTTCTTCCTCCTATTGCCTTTGTCCTTAGTTCTCCTGGAAGGTATTTAAGGGTTCTTCTGTCTCCTCTCTTTGCTGGTTATACTGGTTCCTTTTCTGTCTGTTACTTACCTACTCTATTCTGTTTCCTCCCTGGTTACCTTACTTTGCTTGGATCACGTTTATTCTTCTGCCTTCTGACTTTGTACTTCGTTCCCGATAGTTACCGACTTGGCTTGCTTGACGTTCCCATATTGTGTTTGTATTGTTTGTCTGCGTCTGTGTTTTCACAATATTTCAGTATAGTGCTCAGTCTTTTGGTTGGGGCCGACCTAAAAAAGGAGTCGGGCACCCCAAAAGGCAGGGACAGGGGTTGGGACCATGTCCCGGGTCTCACACTGTCTGTGTCTGTTCGTGCGCCCCTGACGGGTCCCTTACAGCGACGGTGTGGAACTCGGGCTGATCCTTGCTCATGCCGCAGCGGTACATGGGCAGCAAGGGAATGCTTGGTCTTGGAAGTGGCGGAGGAGGAGACAGAGGGTGTCACAGTGGTGTGGTCTTTTTTCTCCAAGTGACTCCTCTTGCTTTAGATGCATGTGCCTTTTCATGTTCATGGTGGTTAAACACTTTAGATTCTTGCCTCTACTGGTGCATTGACGGCAAATCCGGCATATGATGTCGGTCAGCGAATCTGAGGCTTGGTCTAAAAAGGTACAGGCTTCACAGGTCCTGGAGCTTTTCGATGGAGAAAGCTAGTGTTTCCGCTGCCACCACTTTTCATGGCTGGCGGACTTATCTCAGTGGACTTGTTCGACCGCCCTCTCCCTTTCTGAGGCTGCACCCGTACCGACACTACCCCATCATCTTCCTCCTTGTCCACTGATGAGCAAATTCAGCAAATTCTGCTGAAAAGACCACGTTGGATCCGCAATGTCATTATCAACATCATCATCATCACAGGTGAGTTTCTCGTCCTGCCAGTCTACATCCTGAAGCTTAGTGTTAGAAGCCACAGGCACTGCAAGGCATTGCCGACCGCTCAGGAGTTGTGCTGACTGACCACCTTCCTTCTCCTCTGACGGCATCAGTGATTGGGCGTCAGAGCAGACAAAATCATCCTATTTGGCCTCTTGAGCTTTTGAAATGCCTTCTGACCCCAACTGCATTGTGTCATCAAAGAGGTCTTCAGAAAATGGATTATCCACAGTGGTGGGTACATGAGTTGACATTTGGGCTGCCTTCGCTTCAGGTTGGATGGATGCTGACAACATCTGTGGCAATGACTGGGAGGACGAGGAGGTAAAACTGCTGGATGCAGGTTGCATTAACCACTGAAGAACAGATTGGTGACGCTTTTTTATTACTGAGATTCACAGGACACTTAACGAGCGATGACAGGCCTGACAGTCCTGCAACTGACGATGTGCTGGCATGCGTGTTGTCCCCAGCACTGGGAGTAACACCTTCTCTCATACCTCTAGCTCCATGTCCTACACCCCTGAATGCTCGCTTACCACCTGTAGTTCACTCCATGTTCAGAAAGATACAAATTTGAAAGGTATAAAAGATTTTTTCACAGTCTCTTATTGAAAAACTGTACTGCAAAGACAGCAAATCACAGGTGTTCTTAAATCCCGCTAATTTCCAACTGCCAATTTGGATTAGAAACAGAATTGTTTCTATTGAATATCTGTGAAATGTGGTCTTGTGGAAGAACCGTAGCACCAACTCAACAGTGTTCTTCTTTCAGTCCCTGAGATTTACAACTGCCAAGTAGGATTTTTCACCAAACTATCGTACAAGTGCGCTATTTGCGCCAACCTGGGAAGCACAGAGAGCAAACTCTATGCTACGTTATATGGCTTAAATATTTTTTTTGCCACCACTGAGAAGAAGCAACAGTTCAAATAGAATAATTGTCACCAAATTATCGAACATGTGCGCTATTTGCCCAAAACTGACAAGCATAGAGACCAGTTGAACTGCAACCAACAAGAAAGGGACACTTTCAACTCAGTTGTGGTGTCTGCTGGCAAAACAGAAGTAAAATACAGTGCTATTTCACTGTAATTTCACAGGAGAACAGGGTCTGCTGCAGGATCAAATTCCCTCTTCCCCCCACGGCAGCTGTTTCCAAAGCTGTTTCCAAGTCTCTAACTAATACTAACTAAAATTGTGTAATCTTGATATATCCTAAGCTAGCGAACTATTCTAACAAGGATACTTTTCTGTATTAAAAACGCTGAGGAACTGGCTCTGAGCTTTCAAAATAGCTTTTGAGAGAGACAGCAATGTGTTGCAAAGAGGCCAGATGGATTTTCGATTTCTGCACAAGACAGCCAAAGGGATTAAACGTAAAGCATGATCTGTTATACTATTATTAAGTTACTAAGTTGCAATGTTATAACGTATACATGTTTTTCTCTCAACATACTAATATGTCAATATAGATCGATGTCTGATATATATGTGTTTTATATTTGTTGTTTGATTTTAACATGTGAGTAAAGTATTTACTAATGAGAGCTTACAACTATGGGGTTATTTTTGTCTGACAATGAAGTACGCACTTCCGGGCCTCTATAAAAAGAAGCTAGCAGACAAAGACTAAGGCATATTGCCGAAACGCGTTGGTCTGTCTCTATCAGACATGATCTTGTGCCTACCCTGGTATAGTGGGTGATGCCATTGTTTTTGTGATGCTACTAAATTTCACTTTTTGGAAAGTGTTTTAATCGATTCAATTAAAGTTCAAGTGTTTTAAACAGAACCGCAACTAAGTCTATATACCAAGTGAAACGAATATGAAATCATGTGGATGCTGGATTTAATCCTGTTACAAGTGTTTGTTACCGGTCGTAGTTTCCGGTTTAATCAGTGCATCCTCAGTACAACTTGGATGTGAACATAGGGTATGCTGAAACGACACTTCTTTTGAAGACAGCAATGTGTTGTTTTCTAGTCACAGAGTGAAACCGAATGGCGCTAAGCAGGAAGTGCTGTCACATACATAAAACGAGGTCATGTGATTTTAGCAGCCAATGAGAACCCTACACAGCCCACTGGTGACGTTGTTCACCACCATCTGTGCTCTGCACTGATTAGCTGGCCGCCAAAATTACAGGAAGCGCCGAAAAGGGCGCGATTGTAATACGTGATGACGATTATCTTAAGATTTTAAGGGAAATTATCGCATCATCACGGAAACCTGATATCCGCAATAATCTTGCTGATTTCAACTTTTGTCGATATCATCGCTCATCCCTACTCAAAATCTTTTCCAGGAGATCTTTGGTTATTATAACCTGCAGCAGTAGCACAATCTTCATCACACTGTAATGGTTGTCTGTATTATCCACATGGCACTACTTGGTCTGCAAGTGCCAAGTCCCACCTCATGGATCCACCATATACTGTCACCTCTAGAGATTATCGAACAGTAAAATGTTCTAGTAGAACTTAGAACAGTAGTAGTAGTTGAATCAAACCAGAACCTCATTAAAGTCAATAGGAGAAGATATTCTGGTTATTTTATATACCTATATAGGTGAGGAGAAGCTGTAAGTACCATCCTTAACAGTAAACTGGATACGTGGAACAATTTAGTGAAGAAAATATGTCTCTAAAGGTATGTTCACACGGGGTAATTTCATAACGCATTTCGACATGTATTTGCGCTCTAATACGGGCGAGATGCACGCCGAAATTACGGTAATCCATAGTTCTCAAAGAGAACTATGGATTACGCCTCCTCTCCCAGCTCATACAATATGATTGTATTGTACGCGCGGGGAGATAAGTGACATGTCAATTACTTGCGGCAAAGTGATGAATGTCAATGGGGCCGGCGGGCTGCCGCCAATCCCCCCCACGCGCCACCAGAGTACGCACGTATTAGCGCGACCTCCCGAAAGATACGATGATCTGCGGCGCCTAGTGTACGCGCTGCAGTACATCATGTGAACAAACCCTAAGAGTGACCGAAAAAAAAACGTGGAGGCTAAAAGACTTCATTCCTTTCAATGGCTAACTGAAAAGATGAGGACAGCTTGCAAGCAGGGGCATAGCTATAGGAGGTGCAGTGGTAGCAGCTACTACGGGGCCCTGCCTCCTGATCCTCTTTGACACATAGGAGATTCGGAGATTGTGTGTTATACAATTACTGAACCCACAAAACTGCCAAAATGAACTTTTCTCCACTCAGAATAATTTTCACCAACCAACCACTATTTAGAATATATTTCTTTGTATAGGAGAATTGGAGACGGTGTGTTATAAAATGATTTCACCCCTAATACTGCTAAAACTGAACTTTTGGGCATTGAGTATGATGAAGCAAATCCAAGCACTCTGTATAATATATATCCATGTATATGAGAGTTAGGCGTTATGTGAGTCTGCAAATGTCGTCACATAACAGCTTCTGGGTGTAGGAAAGATGCAGCCAGCAATACCAAACTCCCTAACTATTGATGTCTATGGAGAGGAAAATGCTAACTAAGAGCAGACTGTATAATACAGAGTGAGCTGAAAATGGCAATACAGTGAAATATATAACATGGTCATGTGATTTTAGCAGCCAATGAGAGCCCTACATCTCAGTAATGAAGTTTTTGACACTTCTCCGTGCTCTGCACTGATTGGATGGCCGCCAAAGAGCAGAAAGGTAATTGGATGGCTGACAAAAGTGCAGAAAGCCACTAAAAACGAAACTGAAAATGCCATGTCGAACTAGAAATGTACTCGAACAAACAGTAACATGTTCTGTTCGAGTTCTAAAAAATCAAGATGTTCTACTTGAACTTAACTTTTCTAGAACGGTTCAATCAACACTAGTAACCACTAGTCCAAGCACATCTATTGTCTCTTGAAATATTTCTTTAGATCTCACCATAACTTGTTCGCTCTTTGTCATGGTCAGAGCTTGATTCCAGGCCCAGTGATTGTCCTCCAGTGTAGCCTCTGCTCTAAGACAGTCTATGGTGTCCTTGCATAACTCCACTGTAGCTCTTGGCCCAAGAAGCCCAGAAGTGGTATACGTCCACTCTACTCATAATCTACACCTTGGTTTGCAGTCATCTGTGCTCTTTTGCTTTGTAGTGCTCCATGGTGCTTCATCTTTTGATCCCACTGCTGCCATTATATGTCATGGCGTTCTTACAATCAACACAAAATCAACAGAGTGAGAGAAGATTTGGGAGAGCAGCACCAACCAAATTTATTTATGTCGAAGGATCAACACACTTCACATCCACATAATAGTCATAACATTGGTACTTTGCTTATAGTCCTTCGAGGTGTTTACCACAGCTTAACTACTTGCTCCCAGAAAGTCCACACAGAAGTCTCCAAAAGTCTTCAGAAGTCCAAATCTGCTTCTCTTAGGTATTGCTCTCCAACTTAGCTCCTTAACGGGGTTTTGCCACGATCTCATTTCATACCTCCTGCATCCAGCTTTTCAGTTCTGTGTGCTCAGAAGGGGTGGGGGGGGGGGGTGTGATTTGTTTGAATTGCATATCATGTGACCCTGCAGGATGACATCACCATGCCTTTCCTCTCTTTAGTCAAAGAAAGGTCTGTTTTTGTATAGAACTGTAAGTAGCTACATTGTAGCTCAGAGGTAAAACTTTGCCTCCAGGCACAAGAGTCCTCGGTTCAAATCCCTGCAGGAACCAAATCTATGGATTTTATTTCTCTTTATCAATGCACATACCTGATTGACGTTTCTTTTTTTTATTTATTTGCACTGTTTGACTAATTACTAAGGAATACAGAGGACGGGATTAGAGTGACAGCACCTGGGGTTTGAACACTCAGTAGCTGCTTGAGAGGAGAAGTGATGTCTGAGCATGTGCGACCAGGACTGAGAGCTCTCAACCCTGGTCGTATGCCCTGGAGACGAACTGTAAACAAGGGATCACTAAAGGAGCAGCTAAGACAAAAACGGTGCAGAATTTTTAATAAGGATGAATGGTGAAAATAGTTTATTATTTAATTTACAAACTTCCCACGTCAATTTTACTTTGTGGCAAAACCCCTTTAATTTCTTGGTTTCAGGTTCTGGTGCGCAACTCGGATACCAGCTGCTTACTTCTTCAAATCACACAGGTTCTCGTTGCAACCAAAGATCCAGGAATGCTGCCCTCCCCTGTGTGGTCATCCAAGCTGAGATACAAACATTACACATAACAGATCCCAACAGGAAATACACGGATACAATGTAACAATTAAAAAAAAGCAAGACATCACACACTATCGCAATATTACAATCTACACCTTCACAGTAGTAATGTGCTGTCATGCCCCCATCCCTTCTAATCTCCAGCGTGCTCATGGAAACAATAAACAAAAGGAGAATATGGTCCATCACAGAGCTTCCAGACTATGCAGGCAATCTGCATGACTGAATAAGGAGCCTATTAGAAGGCTTGTTCAGCAGAACCAATTGCTTAGAGTAGATCATCATTTAAATCTGTTATGTGTACTCTTCCCCTGCCAGATATTGTGCATTTTTGCTTTCTGGGGTGCTGTTCTATATTAGTATATTCTATATGGTATTGATATTGGATTGTCTTTGACTTTGCTCTCAGATTTCCCTGAATATGATTTTCGATTTAGTACTGGCTTAGACACATTATCGGACATCCAGGTTTTTGACTGTTGAACCGATGCTACAATTTTTTTGTCTGTTAGGGCATGTCCCCACAGCACGGGTTTTCGGCCGGTTTTTCAGCCGGTTTGCGTTTTTAAGACCGCCTGAAAAACGGCCGAAAATGAGCACAAGGGTGCCTAGGAAAACCCGTGCAGCATCCCCCACTGCACAGGTTTTTCTGTCAGCGGTTTTTCCACCCGCGGTCCGGGCCGAAAAACATTGTGCTAGCACAATCTTCCGTCCGGTTTTCCGGACAGAATCTGTGCAAGCCAATGTAAGGGGGAGGCTTTTCTCCCTCATCGCGAGAAAACCCGTCCCCCCGCCGTGGGGACGGCCGCAAAACAGGACACATACCGGCCGGCAAACCGACCGGTATTTGTTCTGTGCCATGAGAACGCGCCCTTAGTTTCCACCAGTCAGCAATTACTCCATGAAAGCAATCTACCTAGATTGCTGTCATGGAGTAGTTGCTGACTGGTAGTTGCTGACTGGTAGAAAATAACAGCAAAGCCCAGATACAGGGGTTAAAGGTATCCCACGCTAAATGAAATGGCCTTCCCCAAGTTCAACTCTAGAGGTACGTTTGTTTTGCTGCAGCGAACCCTTAATTTACCTTAATATGATTTTGCTTTATATTCCTTTTTTTCATTTTTTTAAGAAATGGGAGAAACAAAATTTACAATCGTGGCATTTTTTTTTTATTCTATTTATTTACTTTAATATTTACTGTATGAGGTAAATAACATGGGCATAATTATGGGCACTATAGATGATATTACTTAGGTTTCACTACTTTTTTAACAATAAAGCATTTTTAATTGGAAAATAAAGCATTATTTTTTTTTTAATGTTTCTTAACATTTCATAACTTAGTTTTTTTTCACCTTTTTTTTTTTAATCCTTTTGGCGTACCTGATCATGTAGTTGCCTGAATGCTGGTCAGCATTGAATACCTGTCAGCATTACAGAGGCACCCTCTAAGGCCCTTTTTCTACCAGAGCATAAAGAAGTATACTAAGATGGCACACCTGGGGGTTTTCACTAGGCCCATAGCTATCATGAAAACTCACCACCAATGGGAGAAGATAGGGATGACAGATGGCTCTCACTCTGTCTAGCCACTTACAGTTGAAACCAGAAGTTTACATACGCTATATAAAAAGACACATGTGCATGTGTTTCTCACTATCTTACAGGGAGATCAGAATAAACCTTACCCGTTTTAGGTCAATTAGGATTACCAAAATTATTTATATTTGCCAAATGCCAGAATGAGAGAGAATTTTTTAAGGCATAATTATTACTTTCAATAAAGTCAGAAGTTTACACATACTAGGATTATTATGCCTTTAAACTATTTGGGACAACCCATATGTCTGTCTTTTGAAGCTTCTGGTTTATTGGCAACATCAGAGTTATTTAGAGACACACCTGTGGATGTATTTTAATCACACACCAGAAACACACTGCTTCTTGTTGTAACATCATGCGAAAGTCTAAAGAAATCAGCCAAGATATCAGGAAGAGAATTGTGGACTTGTGGAAAGTAATAAAAATGCCTTAAAAAATTCTCTCTCTATCATTATTCTGACATTTGACAAATATAAATAATTTATGTAAACATCTGGATTCAATTATAAATAACATGGTCAGCACTGACTACAGCATTTAAGGTGTAATATGGCCAGGACTGGAGTTGTCTCCAATCCCACGGACTAGAGCATGATGTTGGTTGCACAAAAGATTTAGTCTTGCCACAGGAGCTATAACTGTGACGTGTATTTACATCAATTTGCAGAAATGATCCACTTACCATGACACAAATACATGTGAATGTAATTTAGACTACAACCATACTTGTTTTAGAAAGCCCAAACTGAAAACATAGAGTGAACTGGAATAAACTGTAAAAAAAAAATTCTTTCTTGATCTGTGTTTTTTTTCTTTTACTTTAAAACGCCTCTAAAAAATGCAAATACCATGTTTTAATTTCTAGTGTCCTGAAAATCAAACAGTTAAAGATATATATGATGAAATATAGTAGCAAATTCTCATTACATTAGTAGAAGAATACTGTCACAGTTTTCATTATACATAATTATTAACCCTTTTATTTGTCAATTGATGCACATCAGAATGCAATTTTTGTTGTACAACAACAGCTGGGCAACCATGAGCTTCCTAGACCTAGTTGAGATAATGTCTTGTCATACAGAATAATAGATATGTTCTGAGGAGTCGCTGTATTGAAAGAAGCACACAGACAATTTATGTTTAATGGAAATATATGAACAATAGGAGACTTTAAACATTTCAGTCTCTAGTTGATTACAACTGTTACTCTGCAGTGCAAGGGATAATCTATTGCCACATAGAATATGGAAAATGCCTTGCTTAACGACTGCCTGTAACCACCATTATATAAATCATATTGAATGATTGCTTGAATAATTTAGCTTGCTGAATGTCTTGTTTGTAATTGATATTGCTGTTGCACTTTGCAGGCATGGGTCTTTCTTTGAAGATAAGTCAAGGCAGGACAGAAAAACTCCGTTTTTTTAAATGTTTCGTGCAATTTTCCCAAATTCTGTAACCCACTTTAAAAAGCAAATAAAAATCAAAAAAAAAAAAGGACAATTTTTTGTGCATTCTTTCCATGACCTTGAAAATTTTACTTATCTTCACAGTTCAATAAAAAAAAAATATGGAATTAAATTAGGAACCTAAATTAAAGTGCTGCATGTAATTTGAGAGGATTGGATAAAAATTTATGGAGCACCAAAATAGGTTTCCATTGTGCAGAATTAAATTATGTGAACAATCCCCCTTTTTTTGGTATTGGGTTTTTCCCAAAATTAAAAAAACGTTTTAGAAATGGGTTTCTATTAAAAAACCATTAGATGATGGAAAGCGTTTTATGAGGGGTATCTCTTTTTGACTTTTTGACAATCAAAAACACCCAATTTAGTGAGGGGGAAAAAAGGGAAAGGAAGCTGGGGGTGTATAAAACCGGAACTGGAATTTTTCCAAATCTTTTAGTCAAAATATTTTAAAATGAAGATTTCATGGACAGCAGATATGAGACACAACAGGAAGTATCACTTTACAAAGATAAGAAAGTATTTAAAAAAAAGCTCGGGCCAGTTTTATGGGAAAAAATTTTAAACATTCTATCTATACAATATTACAATATCAGCAGGAGTTATTTTTTAAAACCTCTACTGTCCATTTTGTTTTAGAAATATACACTACGGTAACATGAAAAATATTACACATTAAAGCCTTGTCTTAGGTATGAGATAGTAAATAGAATTATTGATAATACTGTATCAGTACCTATAAAGCTTATGAGAAATCACCAGGTGCGGACTTTTCCCACGGATTCGGTAATCTGTTTTGGGGGGCCCCCAAAAATAAAATTTACCCCCCTTTTTTTTAGCATTGCACATCTTATTGGGCAACACCAATAAACTTCATACCCTCAAGCAGTGTACAGAGACCTCTTAATTTACTGACTGATGCAAGTGACAATCCATTTGCATCCTGTATCTTCCCCTATTATTGGCCAGGCCTGCAGAAACTGTCCAAAGAACCCTCCCCCCAAAATTTTGTAGCCCTTTGTTGCAGGTCATGCTGACACTGCTCAGCCAGGCAGTATGTCACCAATCACACAATGACATAAAAAGGGCAATGTTGCTGTCATAGTGACAGTAGAAAGAAAAAGGGCCAAACCAAGGAGACTGAGACGGGCAGGCAAAAATAAGTGACCATTTCACAGTATCCTCCAAAGTCAAATAATTGCAGGGTTTTAAACTACTCATTTTTCCTTTTTTTAAATCCATGAAACTAATTTGCTCCCGTTTATCTCTACTTGCAACTTTGAAAAACTTGGAAGAGATCTTTTTTAGTGAAACACATCTTTTCCGCCCCACTCTTTTTGGGGGGCTCCTTCTCCCCATAAATATATCTACCTAATTTCTGGGAAAGTCTGGGCACTTGAATATAAAAGAGTCCCGGTCTAGTTGGGAAGTCGTTCATTGCCCCCTTTCACCCAGCTGCGTACTATTGTATTTTTTGATTTTCCAAGGGAATTTTATCATTATATCAGCCCGACCCCTGGGCCCGTCCCCCTAAGGGCATGCTGCCAAACTAGACTCATAGTCTTGGGGGCGAGGCAAGATTTTATACTTTACGTTTGAAAAAACCTCAAAAAACACTACATTTCTATTTCTGGTACCCCAATTTGAGAGCCTAAAATTTTAATTTTTTTGTCACTGGAGGGGTGTGAGGGTTTTAATTTTTTGTTTATCATTTTGGGATTCTAAGTATTTTGACCCGTTTTTTTACTCATTTTTCTATGAGGCTAAATTTAAAAAAAAATTTCAATTTGGGGGTTTTTTTGCATGTCATTCATGTCGGATTAATTTAAAATTGGGCAATTAGACTTAATTTTAGCAGCCAGGTCAGGCAGCAGCTGTCAAGGTAAAAAATCATGGGGGATAAAAAGGGTATGGATGAAAATATGAGAACATTAATCTCCCCTTAACAATCACGGTTAGACCACACATGGAATAATGTGACAGTTTGGGGGGTCACTTCACAGGAAAGACATTGAAGGCTTAGCAGGTTTTAAAGGCGGGGCAAGAGAGTTTGAAAAAGACTGGGGGGGACTGCAATACCCAAAAGATTACAAGATTAGGTTTTATTTTTTTTAGAGACAGCTTTTAGGGGGACATAATAAATATGTATAAATTTTATTTTAAAAGGGCAATATAGAGATCCCTCCCAAGATCTAAATTTTTACCCAGGAATGTATCCGAACAAGGAGGCGTCCTCTACGTCTTAAGGAAAGAAAGTTTCTACATAAACATAGAAAGGGATTCTTTAGTGTAAGAGCAGTGAGACTGTGGAACTCTCTGCCAGAGGAACTTGTCATGGTGAATTTACTAATAGTGTTCAAAAAGGGTCTGGATAAATTTCTAGAGCGTAATAATATAACAAGTTACAGTGACTAGGATTCTGGAGAAGGGTTGTTGATTCAGGGATTTATTCGATTGCCAGATTGAGTCGGGAAGAATTTTTTTCTTAAAATGAGGACAATTGGTTTCTACCTCATGGGGGTTTTTGCCCTTCCCCTGGATCAACACATAGGACATAGGCTGAACTGGATGGACATCTGTCTTTTCTTCATCCCCCAAACCATGTTTAAATATGTAAATAACACAGTTTTAAAAGACTGGATTAGTACCGACAGGACAATACCAATTGTATCTTTTTTCATTTTTTAAAATTTTTTATTTTGTTTTAAAAAAAAAATAATTTTTAATTTTGGAAAAGGGGTTTATGTGTTTGTTTTTTTTAGATTATTTATTATATGTTCAAAATATTTGACATTTTTATACTTTGTCCTACTATGGGGAATAGACTATGTGAGTTTGTAATACATTGCACTGTATTACCATATTGCGGTTAAATATGCCTGTAAAAAAACAGTTTAATTGAACCATAGGCCTAACCTTAAATAGGCTTTGTGCATGGCAGACCCAAGGACATTTTTGGCTGATGGGGGACAGTCCAAACAAAGCTCTTGAGCCCGCCCAATGCAAGCTGCATAAATGTATCACCCAGAGATATGCTATCACTTCAAAGAGTCTCCCAGGCAGGAGAGTTTGGTAAGTTTGCTTTATCTGATGGAAACATTATGTTGAGGTTTTTCGTTGGCTTCGGGAGCGTAGTCGATAGCCCCCGG
>JAODAL010029679.1:0-51231 GCA_025379985.1 Phyllomedusa bahiana
GCAACAAAAATAATAAAAGGACTGGGTGGTACAGTCCCAAAAAAAAGATTGGCAAGTTGGGTTATTTAGTTTAAAAGAAAAGAAGGCTTCGGGGGGGACATTAAATTTGTTTAAATACTCAAAGGTAAATTAAAATCTCTCCAAAGTTTTATTTAAAACCGGGGGCTGTATCTAGAAACAAGGGGGCACCTCTACGTCTTGAGGACAAAAGTTTTCATAAAAATAAAAAAGGGATTCTTTACTGTAAGCAGTGAGACTAGGGAATTCTCTCCCAGAGGGATTGTCATGGGAATTAATAACCGAGTTAAAAAAGGGTTTGGTGCATTTCTGGAGCGTAAAAAATAAAACATTTCCCCTGATGGATTCAGGGAGGGGTATTGATCCGGGGGATTTTTCTGTTTGCCGATGGAGTCAGGAAAAAAATTTTTTCCTAAATGAGGACAATTGGCTTCTACCTCATTGGGGGTTTTTTTTGGGCCTTCCTCTGGATAAACCCCCTTGAAAAAAAGGGCTGAACTAGATGGAGGATTGTCTTTTTTTAGCCTTACAACTATGAAACATGAAAATGAGCATGGGGGAATCATTATGGTAGATTTAATGGGGTAAAAACAATAAAATATTTTTTACTAGGGTTGCTATAGGCCCCAATTTTAAAAAAACCCATGGAAGATGTACTCCTCAAAAAAATTTGTGAGCAGCTAATTTTAAATTGGGAAACTATTGAGTCTCATAAGGAAACTTTTTTTTTTTAAAACTAAGATAACCTTTCCCATGTTGAGGGCCGACAAAAGGGCAGCAAAGCTGGGGGACAGGAGACATATTGCCACAGAAGTAAAAACTACCCTAAATACTTTTAACTATATAAATTAAAAAAGATTTTAAAACGGAAAAAATTTTGGGCCTTTGAAAAGTAGTGGGGGGAGAAATTGTGGAGGGCGTGAGAAAAAGCAAAATTTTTCAAACAAATTTTTTTCCATTGTATTTACCCAGGAAGATGTCTTTCCCGTTGTGAGAGAAAGGGTGAGGGGGAAAATTCACCCTTTAAAAAAATTTTTGTCGACCAGGAAGAAGTGCAGCTCCTTTAAGAAGATTAAGGCTAAGTTCACACGGTAATTGCAGGGGTTTAGTATTCTGCAATTTTCGCCGGGTGTTCGGGAGCTGGGTACTCCCCGATGCGGGGGAGTGGGGAGGAGGCAGGGGGCCCCCAAGATGTCATTTCTCGCAGTGCGTAAGCGCCCCTGAATAAAAGACATGCCCTTTCTCCCGCGGGGTTTCGTATTGTACGCCCCGGGGAGGGGGAGGGGGCGTAATCATAGTTCTCTAGAGAACTGTGGGTTACATAAAGACTGGGGCACATTTTGGGTTTTTGGGCAGTTTTCCCCCCCGAAATAGCAGGAAAAATGCACCCCAATTTAACCTGTGTGAACATAGCCTAAAATAGACAAATCAACAGGTCCTGATGATATACACCCCCCATGTCCTAAGGGAGTTAAGTAATTTTATAGATAGGCCCTATTCTTAATATTTATGGACTGTATAATAACAGTGTATGCCCCAAAGGATTGGCGCCCCAGCAAAGGGGGTGCAATTTCAATAAGGGGTCAAAAAAGTGATCCGGGAAACTATAGGTTGATAAGTTTAACCTCTGTTGTAGGTAAAATGTTTGAAGGTTTTCTAAGAGATGCTATCCCAGCATATCTAACTGAAAATAAATTTATAACTCTGTTCCAGCATGAGTTTATGAAGGATCGGTCCTGTCAAACTAATCTCATCAGCTTCTATAAGGAAGTTAGTTCTAGACTGGATCGAGGTGAGGCACTGGATGTTATAGATCTAGATTTTTCTAAAGCATTTGATACTGTGCCACATAAAAGGTTGTTAAGTAAAATGAGAATGCTTGGACTGGGGGACAATGTTTGCAAGTGTGTAACTGGCTTAGTGATGGAAAACAAAGGGTGGGGATTAACGGTACATCCTCAGACTGGATACCTGTTACTAGTGGGATACCACAGGTTTCAGTATTGGGCCCTATCCTTTTTAATATTTTCATTAATGATCTTACACATGAATTGCACAGTAGAATATTGATCTTTGCAGATAACTCTAAGCTCTGTAAAGTAATCAACATAATAGAGGATAATGTTCTATTGCAAAGGGATCTGGATAAGTTGGAGGCATGGGCAGAGAAATGGCAGATGAGGTTTAATACAGATAAATGCAAGGTTATGCACATGGGGAGGAAAAATCCATTACATGATTACATGTTAAATGGAAAAAGGCTGGGTAAAAGTGACATGGAGAAGGACTTGGGTATCCCGGTGGACAGTAAATTTTATTGTAGCAGCCAGTGTCAGCAGCTGCCAAGGCAAACAGGATTATGGGGTGTACTAAAAGGGGCATAAATGCATATGATGAGAACATTATTCTCCCATTATACAAGTCACTGGTTAGACCACACATGGAATATTGTGTACAGTTTTGGGCACCAGTTCACAGGAAAGACATTGTAGAGCTTGAACAGGTACAAAGGCAGGCAACAAGAATAATAAAAGAACTGGGTGGACTACAGTACCCAGAAAGATTAGCAAGATTAGGGTTATATAGTTTAGAGAAAAGACGGCTTCGGGGGGACATAATAAATATGTTTAAATATATTAAAGGTCCATATAGAGACCTCAAGTCTCAAGATTTATTTATACCCAGGACTGTATAAAGAACAAGGGAGCATCCTCTATGTCTTAAGGCAGTGTTTCTCAACTCCAGTCCTCAGGACCCACCAACAGGTCATGTTTTCAGGATCTCTCACATAATGCACCGACAACAATTAAATCACCTGTGCAGAATGCACTGACAGTAATTATATCAACTGTGCAATGCTGAGGAAATCCTGAAAACATGACCTGCTGGTGGGTCCTGAGGACCGGAGTTGAGAAACACTGTCTTACGGAAAGAAAGTTTCTACATAAACATAAAAAGGGATTATTTACTGTAAGAGCAGTGAGACTGTGGAACTCGCTGCCAGAGAAGCTTGTCATGGTGAATTCACTAACAGAGTTCAAAAAGGGTCTGAATGCATTTCTAGAGTGTAATAGTATAACAAGATATAGTGACTAGGATTCTGAAGAAGGGTCACTGATCCAGAGATTTATTCCGATTGCCAGATTGGAGTCGGGAAGGAATTTTTTCACTTAAATGAGAACACTTGGCTTCTACCTCATGGGTCAACACTTTAGCACAATAGGCTGAAATGAATGGACGTCTGTCTTTTTTGGCCTTACAAACTATGTAAGGGGTTAAAAAATAAAAGCTGGGTTCTAATTGGTTGCCGTGGGAAACTATAGTTTTTCCACTGCACAGATTTTATTAGTATAATAAGTTTATGAAGCATAAGTTTGTAAACCATTAACAAAATTCCGACAGATTATATCTTACCTTCAGTCCATAATAGATTCAAGCCACTTAAAAAATATATAAAATTTATTGGGTAAACAAACTCCAGACTTTTTTGTCTTATGCTTTAGATGAGATCAGTGAAGCTATTTTATAAACCTAATCATGGTTAGGAGAATTTAATTGGAATGTAAATTATTCCAATTGTTTACAAACACATGACAAGGAGCGACTACTTATTCAGCATACATCAGATACACGCACAAAGCAGTAATATTACATGTCAGTGACTTAACGCTTGCTGTACAATCCTGTCACCTAGTGGTTTCTCATCAGTTATGTAAAAGGGCTATTATATTATGTGAATGAAATCCTCTATGGCTCCCTTAGGATTATTTACTTGACCTTTATGAGCATAGGGCTTTCATATATAGAAAACATTATTCAAAGTATAAAAATATTTTAAAATAGCCAGGCATATACTTATATTTGTCATAATAAAATGTCTTGTTACTGTACTGCAGTTTTTTGTATATTAACCCCTTAACGACCTTGGGTATATCCATACGTCCAGGTCGTTTGGGGGTTAACGCACCTGGACGAATGGATACGCCCTGAGGATCGCGCGAACTCTAAGCAGAGTTCGCGGCGTCGGCGCGGGTGTATTTACGTGCATCCCGCCCAGGGCCCCCGACCTCGGATCGCTCGGGGGGGGGGGGGGGGGGGCGGTTTCCCCCCCTTTTAAATTATCGCGACAACCCCGGCCCAAAATTTCTAAGAGAGAGCAGGAGGGATGCTCTCTGGTTCTGTCGGGCGGCGCAGGCACGGATGGGCGATCGTGCGGTCCTCCCTCCTTACAGACCCCCGGGGGCAGAGAATCCCTTCCGGGTTGCTGTGACTTCACGACGCCCGGCCGCCCCTGTGGGCACCCCCCCGGCATGTGCTGACAGTTGTCATGGGAAAACCAGTATAGCAACAAGCTATGCATTTTTCCTTTGATGGGGAAATCAAAGTCTCTCATTCAAATCCCCATGGGGAAAAAAGTAAAATAAAATTGTGAAAAGTAAAAAAAAGTAAAAAAAAGTGAAAAACAAGTAAAACAAAACATGAAAAAAAAAATTAAAAATACTTTTCACCGCCCTTTTCCCTTTCAAAACGCCAAATCGCCCAAAAAGATAAAAAATAAAAAAAAGTAGCTTTTGGTATCCCCGCGTGCGAAAAGACCTGCCCTATAAATTGTATGTTAATTAACCCGTAGGTGAACGGCTTTAAAAAAAAAAAAAACAAAAAAAACAATCACAGAATTAAGTTTTTGTTCATCCCGCAGCAATAAAATGGAATAAAAAGCGATCAAAAACTTAGAAACCCCAAAAAGTTGTACCAATTAAAAAAGTCAGTTCACCCCCGAAAAAAAAAAAACCTTATACAGCCTGTATACGGAAAAAAAAAAATTATAGCTCTCAGAGATAGGTTGAATAAATATTGTTTTACCACTAAAAAATTTTTTTTTTTTTTTAAGTGCTTAAATAAAAAAATATAAAATAGGGTATCGCCATAATCGTACGCCCCAAAGAGTAAGCTAATTACACGGTCTGCCGGTGAGCCCTGTTAAAATAAAAAAAAAAAAAACTTAGGTTAGTATTTTCTTCCCCTGGCTCCAAAAAATGGTTTTTAAAAAAAAAAAATTAAAAAGCCTTGTCCCCCAAAAAATTATACTAATAAAAAAATCAACTCTCTCGCAAAAAAACAAGTCCCTACACAGCTCCAAGCCAGAAAAATTTTTAAAAATTTTGGCACTCTACTATGGTGATGAAAACGTATTTTCCTGTTTGAATAAAAATGTTTTTTATTGTATAAAAGCGTAAAACATAAAAAAAATATACAAATTGGGTACGGTTGTAATCGTATTGACCGGCTGGTAAAGTACCTGTCATATATACCTTTCAGTGACCCCTATAAAAAATAAAAATAAAAAAAACCACAAGTTTCTGTATTTTTTCAAAACATTCACAAAAACCTTTTTAAAAAATGAACATGCATCTATGACCAATAATGGGACCAATAAAAAAATTCAACTATCCCGCAAAAAACAAGCCAAAAAACAGCTCTGCAAAGCAAAATAAAAAAATTTTTGGCTGTAAATAGGACAAAAAAAAAACGCAATTTTTTTGAGTATTTCTCTTGTAAAAGTAAAAAAACAGAAAAAAAATATAAAAAATTATATCATTGTAATTGTTACGCCCCAAAAGTAAAGTTTCCCCATTTACACTGCACGGGAAAGCTGTAAAAAGAAACTCAAAAAAACAATGATGAACGCGTTTTTCCCCCCTTTTTATTGCCAAGTAAAAAAAAATTGGAACCCGTTTTGCCTAAAATAGAGTACCATGGTGAGATTGAGGGGGTTGAATCAAAAGGGGCAAACCTTTGGAAGCCCAGTTTTCAAAGGGGGGTTTCAAAAGCACATGGCCCCCCCAAAATTGGTTCCAAAACCAAAAAGCCCTCCCCCCTTGTACGCCTGCCTCGCCACACAGCAGTTTAACCCAATGAAGGGTATTGCCCAAAAATTGGAAGAAATTTTAACAAAGTTTTACGGTTCTTTTTTCCAGGAGTCCTTGTATATGTGCCCCCTTTTAAACTAAAAATTTCCCGATTATTTGGAAAAAATTTTTTTTTTTATTTTTCACGCCTTTATGTAAAAAAAATTTGTGAATAACTGTGGGGTTTTATATACCCCCAATGCCCCCTGAAATATTTTTAAGGGGTGTAGTTTCAAATTTTTTGTGGTTATTTAGGGGTTTATTAAGTTTTAGAAAACCTTAGGGTGTCCCCCAAAATGAAAAGGCGCTAAATAAAAGTATTTAAAATTGAGCCTAGAGTATGGTAGGTGCTCCTCCTATTGGGGTTTGGTTGAGCCAAATCTGCCCAGGGGCCAAAAAGGGTTACTCTAAAAATGGCAGACCCGGGAATTGAATTAAGTTGCTTTACCTAGTACATTTACCGTTTCCCGTGAATAATGGATAAAATATTGAAATCTGCAAAAAAAATGAAAATTTTAAATTTCCCCACTTTCTTTAATTTTGTGAATTTAAAGGGTTATCAAAATTCCCAAATAGTGTTGTAATACGTTAAGGGGTTGTTTCATGTGGCATTATTTATGGGGGTTTCTAACATGGGCCCCTCAAAGCAAGCAGCCTTTGGAGGGTCCCTAAAAAAATGTTTTTTGAAAATTTTTTGAAATTGTGAGAAATTACTACTAAAAATTTTAAACCTTAATGTCGTTAAAAAAAAAAAAAGACCCTTAAAAAATGATGCCAAACCCATAGTGGACATATGGTAGATGTATTATAAAAAATTTTTTGGTGGGGAAAAAATTATTGTCTTGCCGCAAAAAAATTTTCAACTTTCAAAAACGCTAATTTTTCCCAAATTTTCATGAAATTTTTAATTTTTCAAACAAAAAAAGGTTGTATGGATAAAAAATTTTTTACAACAAAAACAATGTGTCCAGAAAAAAATTCTTGAATCACATGGATAGGTAAAAGTGTCAAAAAGTTTTTCCACTAAATGGGCACATTCAGATTCAAAAAATGGGCTGGGTCAGGGAAGGCCAAAAGGTGGGTCCTTAAAGGGGGTTTTCTCGTACAAAGAATAGCTTTCAAATTTTAGGGAAAAAAATAAAGACTTTTCCAATATATTGTTGTTCCTGTTTTCCCCAAAGGTACAAGTGATTTATTAATCTGTGGCTATTTCGTTCCCTCGTAAAAGATGTAAAAAATCTCCCTGGGGTGTTTGTTTAAGAGAAACGAGAGTGATCATAAAAAGGTCAGCGTGTCAGTCAGTGTCCCGTGCTGCGACAGTAAAAAGCTTGATTTTCCAAGTAAACGCTCGTAAAATTTGGGCTTTGTTTTGGGACGATAAGAAGTTGCGAGTAGTTTGAGGCTAATCTAATTAATTAGATCGAAAGCACAACGAAGTGTACAAAAATGGAGCTTATGCAAATTAGTCTGAACCGGAAGGACAGAGAATTTTTTTCATGCATTTTTTGAAAACCCGTGGGGGACAATCCTTTAAGGGGTTAATGAATTATACAACTTGCATACCACTTTTGTATGTTTGATTCGTGGGCTTTTTTATTTGGAGTAAAATTATAAGCAATAAACATTTTGTTTAGGCTAATAGTGACATGGGGTTTTGACTTTTTAATAGGGTTTTTTTTTTAAACCCTTAAGCTGGGTATATAAATTATATTTATAAAAATATATATATTTTTATTTAAAATTTTTTATTATAAATATATTTTTTTTTTTTAATGTTTGTTTTTCCCTTCCCCGCTTACCAAAGCCATAAAAATTTTTTTTTTTTTTTTCCCTTACAAAAAATGTGAGGGATTCTATTTTGGGGAAAGATTTTACTTTTAAATAGTGTTATTATACCGTGTTTCCCCCCATAGAAGACAGGTCTTACATTCTTTTTACCCCAAAAATCCCACTATGTCTTACTTTCGGGGTATGTCTTATATAGGGAGGTTAGGGCCAGTGTAGACAGGTATAGGGTCGGTGTAGGGGTATGGGCCCAGCTGTGGGCGGGTATGGGGCCGCTGAAAGACAGGAAAAGGGCCAGCTGTGGGCAGGTTAGGGCCAGCTTAGGCGGGAAAGGGCCCCCGCGTAGGCAGGATAGGGCCACTGTAGACAGGTATAGGGGCCAGCTGTAGGCGTTTGGGCCAGCTGTAGGCAGGAAAAGGGCCATGTAGGCAGGTATGGGCCCAGCTGAAAAAATTTATAGGGCCAGCTGAGGAAAAAACACTTACCTGGCTCCCCCCCGCCCCCGTCCCCCGCGCCCCCTCCTCGCTGCCCGGCCCCCCGCGCGCCATCCCGGCACAGGCAAGGTCGTTAGGCCGGCCTGTTTACTTTGGGGGGAACTCTTATTTTAGCCCAAACCCCTAAACACCGTAGCTTACTTCGGGGGTGTCTTACTATGGGGGAAACCGGGTATTACCATAGAATATACGGGGGAAACGGAAAAAAAAAATTTAAGTGGTGCAAAATGTGAAAAAAATATGTACTTGTCATGTTTGGGGGAAATTTTTGTTTTTAGGGCTTCATTCTTTGGTAAAAATGATTGTTCCCTGTATTCTACGGGTTGATACACATCTCAAAATAACAAACATGTGGGGTTTTGGGTACGTAAAAAATTTCCCAAAAGTTTTCCATTTTACATTTGCGCTCCCCTGGCCCTTTTTCTGCAAACCAATAATTTTTTTTATGCTAACAATAAGGACAGATTTGGGGGTCTTTTTTGTGGCTGAAGTGTACTTTTTTTGCTAGCGTTTTAAATATGCAATTTTTTTGATTAAATTTTTCCAAAAATGAAAAAACCCAAAAGTGGGTTGGGGAATTTTTTTTTCTCCTACGGTGTTCAGCGTACGGGATTAATGATTTTATATTTCAATAGATCATTCTTTTTCAGATGCGGAAATAACAAAACGTGTAACTTTTTTATTTGTAAAATGTCAAAAGGGGGGGTGATTTAAACTTCTATTTTTTGATTTTTTTTTCACTTTAACTTTGAGTCCCCTTAGGGTGTTTTTAAAAAAAGGGATAAAGAACATCATGCGTTTTCCTCGATCAAATTGGTTGTCGAGCAACTTTAAGCTCAAGAGCTTTACAACATAAACAACACAGAAAAACTGCAAATTCTTAAAGCCATTTAAAACTAATTAAAAAATTGAATTTATTTTTTGGTCATTTATTGTGTGTTATTTTCATGCACAAATAAATGCTTTGTAGAATTTTCAACAGTTTTTTCACTTCACCCTGTATGCAGAAGCTTTTTTCACAATTTCACATTATGATAGTAGTTTGAGTGTTTTAGACCATTTTTTTTTCGATTATGGTTTTTATGTTTTACATCAGAAGTCTATATTTTTCGTTTTACTATAAGGCAAAAGTGAAAATAACAAAAGAACACAAAAATTAAACTATAGGAAAATTTTATAAATGCAGTAATTAAAATTAAAAAATTTTAAAAAAGTCATAAACCCCATAACATTTAAAGTAAAATGCAAACAAAAAAGTACCACATAAGAAAAAACAATATCCGCCTGTTATGGTTATTCCCACAAACCCCAAAGGCTTTGTGGGTGATCCTACCCCTGGCTGTCCTGGGGGGGAGTGCGACCCAATGTCGGGGCGCGGGGGGCACCCGCGTTTGGTAAAAGGCCAAGCTACTCACTCCCAAGCCCTTTTATGCCCCCTGCTGTGCTTTTCGTTTCCCGGTTTAAGCCCCTGATCTATGAAATTTAAAGGGCAGCACAACGTTATTGGTTAAATTGCGGTCTAGATTCCCCAGCCTTCCCCAGTCCTTCCTGTCGGATCCATAGTGCCTATTGTGAAAGTGTTTCTTTGTTGTTCTTGACCTTTACGGGTCAATTGGGGGTTCATGCACCTGGACGTATGCATACATCCTGAGGATAGCGCAAACTCTAAAACAGAGTTTGCGCGATCACTCGGTATGTTGGTGTAATTACGCTGCATCCTGCAAACATCCCCCGGACCCGGGGGATCCCCCAAAAAAAAAACCTTACAACTCTGTATATGGAAATATTAAAAAAGTTATAGCTATCAGAAGACGGCGATGCATACATATTGTTTTACACAATAAAAACTTTTGTTTTTTAAAGCACTTCAACATAAAAAAAACTATTTAAATTGGGTATCATAGTTGTCACGATTCGACCCACGGTCCCTGTTCTGGGCCGTGGACATGTACGTGTTCCCGGTCTTGTCCTTATGTGGGGCCCCTTTTGCTGTAACCCGGGATACTGTTTTCCCTGTCCAATTGGTTTCTTTTCCCGGGCCGCTTCTTTTTAAAACGCTCCTGTCCCCCGCTGTGCACCCCCCTGCGGTTGCCATCAGCTTTTCCCCATGCGGGCCCATGCTGCTCCCCCCATCTTGGCTGCGCCTATTAATTTGCTCTTTTTAGGGGCGGAGCCACTCTTCACCCTTTATTCCCACGGGGTCAGCAGGGTTTCTTTCTCGCCAACCCCTGCCCCCGTATGGTTATAAGCCTGCTTCTCCCCTCCCCTGTCCTTTTTTTGGTTTTTTGTCTTAGGCCTCTTCACACGGCTTTTTGGGGGCAGGGTTGGCGCCGTATTCCGCGCCGGTTTTGCGTTTCAGTACGGCCCCAAATCCGCCCTTCTTTCGGAAACCCCCCCCACTCTCTCAAGGAACAGGGGAACCCGCGTCCTCCCCGCTCGGAAAATCCGCCGCGGGGGGAAAAAGGACATCCCACTTTATTTGGGCGGGGAGGGCCCCCGTAAACAATGCATTGTCTATGGGGCTGGGAGCGGCGCCCCCCCGGCTCCCCCCCCGCCCCTGCCCGCCCCTTATTACGGCCGGATTTGTGAGCTCAATACGGCTCCAAATCCGTGGGAATAAGCCTGTAAACCGGCCTTATGTTTGGTTTGTTCAGTTTGTTAGTGTTTTGTGCTGTCTTGTTGGGTTATTCCCATGCGGGTTTCCTTTTTGTCTTTGTCTGTGAGCTTTCCTTCCCATGTTCTATGCCTTTTATTGCTGTTTTATCTTTTTCCTTGCCAGTGTCCTAGCTTGTCCCCTGTCATGTTCTTGGTGTTGTGTCCTTTTATATATTTTTATACTTGCCCTCTTTTTAAAACCTTCCGGTTTGGCATCCTTTTGTCCTGCTTTTTTCTGTCCTCACATTTTTACCCCTATCTCTATATTTTTTCCCCTAATCCTTTGGTGCTAACTTTGGCACTTCGGCCTGTTGGTCACTGCCATGTGGGGATGTCTGGGGTCCACCTGGGGGTGTGGGAAACAATCCTTACAATTTAAGGCTCGGTGAAGATGCCTGACGGCCACCTAGTTACGCCCCCTTGGAGCAAAGCCAGGCAGTGGTCCATTGGGTCCACTACCTGCTTTACTCGCTCACCCGTTACAGTAGGATCAGGCCATGGACTTAGCTGACATTCTGCCCTCTGTTTTCTTGGTCTATGTGCAGGTCTTGTTTGTGGCAGTTCTTTTTTTGTGTGTGGGAGTGTTTTTTCCCTTTTCTCTTTTGCAAATCTTTGGTGTTTTGGAGCTTCTGTGATCCCCCTGGCTTACAGTCTCGCCCGGAGCTTCTGTGACCCCCTGGCTTATGGTCTTGCCCGGGGGTTTCTGTGCCCCCCCTAGTTTACAGTCTCGTCGGGGTTTCTGTGCCCCCCTGATTAGGTTTCCCCGCTTCTGGGGACCCCCTGGCTTATGGTCTTGCCCGGAGCTTCTGTGACCCCCTAGCTTACAGCTGTCGGATTCTGTGCCCCCGATTACGGTTAGCCGGATTCTGGCCCCTGGTTTTTGGTCTTGCCGGGATTCTGTCCCCCCCTAGCTTACATCTCGTCGGACTTCTGTGACCCCTGACTTAGGGTCACCCCCAAGTTTCTATGCCCCCCCGGTTTTCGATCTCGCCCGGGTTTCTGTGACCCCCTATTTTAATCCCCCCCTGATCCCCCCCCCATTCTGCCTGTGCCCCGTTTTTCCCCTGTGCACCTCCTTTCCTAGGTTTCCGTATGGCTATTAGCGCCTGTATTGTGGTTCTGGGGTTGCCCTCGGAGACGTTTCGGTCCCCAGACCTAGATGGGATTTCTGTTTTGTGGAGTTGGAGGAGGAGGAGGGGACTTAAGGGGTGGAACTAATGTCACGATCTGTGCCACAGTCCCTGTTCTGGGCCGTGGACATGGTCATGTTCCTGGTCTTGTCAATACGCCGCGGCCTCTGCTGTGAACCACGAACTAACCTGTGTTCCGGTCACAGATCCGGTTTCTGTTGCGGTACTGCTGTCACCATAAATGCTCCTGTCGCCCTGACACCCCCCTGGGGTTCGGCTTTTCCCATGTCTCCTCCATCTTGGCTGCTGGCTATTTCCTTGTTCTTATAAGGGGGGGCACCACATCTTCACACCTTTTTTCCCCCAGGGTTTCAGCAGGGTTTGGGCTTCCTCTCCAAACCCCTTTACCCGTAAATTATAAACCTCTTCTCGCCACACCCCTCCGATCCTTTTTGTGTTTTTGTTTTGGTGTTGGGTGTTTTTGTTTGTTAGTGGTCTGGGGGTGTTTTTGTTTTTTTATTCCATGCTGGTTTCCCGGTTCTGCTGTATCTTTGTCTGTGAGCTTCCTTGCCCTTTATGCCCGTTTTTCTGGCCATGTTTATGCAGTGCTAGCTTTGTCTCCTGTCAGTTCTTGGGGTTTTGTTTTCCGTTAGGCTATGTCTACATGCACAAAAAACACCTTTTTTTAGGTTTTTCGTTTTTTAAAAACCGGGAAAAAAAGACTGTAATAAATCCCCAAATAGACTTCTATTGTAAAAACTTTTCCTGCTGTCTACCATGAGCTTTTTGCTCGTTTTTTTTCAGGGTGGGTTTTTGAAAACATGCTCTAAAAAAGGCGGGAACAGGGCAAAAAAATTTCCTACAGGGGGTCTTTGAAAAGGCCAGACGTTTTTTGGGCTTTTTTTTGGCGCGTTTTGGGCGGCCTTTTTTTTTTTTGCCGGGGATTATTAAAATGAAAACCTCCCGGGCCCCCAAAGGGTTCCCACCTATAGGGGTTTGTAAAAAAGGGTTTATTCATTATAAAACTGCAAAATAGTGTTTGATGAGTTTTTTTTTGGTACCTTTTTTAATCAAAAGTTCATGTTTTGGTCGCTAAGGGATTTTTGGAAATTTTCATATTTTTTTCGCAAAAAATCCCGTTTTTTTAAAAGTTTTTGGGCGTCAAAATTTGGGTTTTTTAACAGTTTTTGTTTTGCTAAACTTTTTTCCCTTAAACATTTTTTTTGGGGGCTAAAAAAAGTTATCTTGTACTGTTTGATAAAAAATACGTTTTTTACGGTTTTTGGCGCCAAAAATCAATTTTTTATTTTTTTTTGGCACTAAAATACATTTTTTTTTACAGATTTTGGGGGTTTAATAACGCTGTTCCCCGGGCTGACCCCCAAAAATATTTTTTTTTACGGATTTTGGGAAAGGGAATCAGTTTTTTAGGGTTTTGGGGCCCAAAAACCCGGTATCTTTAAAAATTTTGGGCGTAAAAATTTTTTCTCGTTCTGACGCCAAAAATATTTTTTTTTTTTTAAGTTTTGGCCAAAAATTTTTTTTTTTTACTTTTTTTTTTTTTTGGGCACTAAAATAATTTTTTTTACAGATTTTTGCCCCAATTTAAAAATTATCTCGTTTCCTGACCCCAAAAATACGTTTTTTACGGTTTTTTGGCGCAAGAATCCTTTTTTTGGCTTTTGGGGCAAAAATCCTTTATTTTACAGTTTTTTTGGCGTTTAATAAAGTGATTGGGCTTTTGACGCAAATAAATAAATTTTTTTGGGAAATTTGGGCCCCAAAAACCCTTTTTTTGACGGTTTTGGGGGGGCTTAGTTCAATATCTTTAAAAATTTTTGGCGCTGTTTAAATTTGTTTCTCGTTCTGACACAAAAAATTTTTTTTTTTTTTACGGAATTTGGCGCAAAAATGCGTTTTTTTGGGAAATTTGGCGCTAAAAACCTTTTTCTTTAAAGATTTTGTGCTAATCCCAGTTATCTTGCTGTATGCAAAGATAATGTGGGTTTTTGTGGATTTTGGTGCAAGAATCTGGTGCAAAATTTAATAAAGCAGTAGCACGCAGCAGCAGCACACAAAGGACAATGTACTTACAATGGCTACAGTGATCTAAAGGAAGTGACTACTTAACATGTTAACTCCACCTGTAGGGTGTAGCTTACATCCAATGGCTTAATTTGTGCATACATTAAAAAGCAGAGCAAAGGCGCTTCAAAAAAACCTTCAAAAAACGCTCCAAAAAATGAAAAACGCACCAAAAACAGACGTTTTTTCAGCTGCTTTTGACAGGCAGTGGACAGAAAACTGTTTCATTAACGTTTTTAGTAATTCGTTTTCAGGTCGTTTTTTGTCCACTGCAGTGTAGACATAGCCTTAGTATATGTTTGATACATTGCCCTCTGTTTAACCTTGCTGGTTGACATCTGTTTAGCCCTGTCATTGTCTGTTCTGTACCTGCACATATCTACGCCTAGTCTACTACTACTGTCTGGTCAGCTGCCACTGCTGGGGACTGCTCTAAGGTTGCACCTGGTGGCTGACGGGGAAGCCATCCTTACCATCTAAGGCTCTGTGAGGATGCCAGATGGCCACTTAGTTACGCCCCGCTTGGAGCAAGCTTGGCAGTGGTCCAGTGGGTCCACTACCTACTTTACCCGCTCACCCGTTACAGTAGAAATCGTATCGACCCACAGAGTAAAACTAACTTGTCATGTATACTGCACCGTGAGCGCTGTTAAAAATAAAAAGCACTACTAAGATTGCAGTGTTTTCTTTACCCTTGCTTCCAAAAAATTTATTTAAAAGTGATCAAAAAGCTTCGCCCCCCAAAAAAATTATACCAATAAAAACATCAATGCAGCTCTATACACAGAAAAATAAAAAAAGTTATGGCTCTCAGACTATGGCGATGCAAAAACGTGTTTTCCTGTTTGAATAAAAGTGTTTTTATTGTATAAAAGCAGTAAAACAACCAAAAAAAAAATACAGGGTATTGCTGTAATTGTATCGACCTGCTGTGTAAAGCTAGCATGCCATTTATACCGCACAGTGACCGCTGTAAAAAATAAAAATAAGAAACACTACCAGGATTTTGTACAGTATACTGATGTATTTTGTTCAAAACGCCTCACAAAAACCTTAATAAAAAGTGAACAAAGTGTCATAATGGTACCAATAAAAACATCAATTCAACCCACAAAAAACAAGCTTCTATACAGCTCTGCACACAGCAAAATAAAAAAAGTTATGGCTGTAAGAATAGGACAACATAAAAATGAGATTTTTATAGATATATTTCTATTGTGTAAAAGTAATAAAACATAAAAACTATATAAAATTTATATCATTGTAATTGTACCAACTCGCATAGTAAAGTCATCCTGTTGTTTGTACGGCAAACGCTGTAAAATTGAAACTCAAAAAACAATGACGTTTTTTCCCTCCATTTTCATGACAATGTGAAAAGACTATTGGAACACCTGTGAACCTCAAAAAATGCACCAATACACACCCCTAGATGAGATCCATGAGGGGTGTTGAATCCAAAATGGGGGGTTGGATCTTCTGAAGGTTTCACCTGGTTCTGGTACCTTTGAGTGCTTTGCGCAAATCGTAAACATGGCACCAGCAAAATCTGACATTCCAAAAGCCAAATAGTGCTCCCTCTCTTGTAGCACTGCATGTTGCCCAAAAATGCAGTTTACACCCACATGTAGGATATTGCCGAATTTAGAAGAAATCGTGTAACAAATTTTGCGGTGCTTTTTTCCGGGATTTCTTGTAAATATGAAACATTTTAAGCTAAAATTGCAGATTGTTGGAAAAAATAAATTTTTAATTTTCACAGCCTAATGCTAAAAGCACCTTTTGTGAAACACAATGTGGGGTCGTTTATAATCCACTACACCCCTGGGATATATTTCTTAGGGGGTTTAGTTGCCCAATATGGGGTCTTTTTAGGGGTTTTAAGTTTTAGCTCCTTAGGGTGTCCGCAAACCTGAAATGGCGCCTAAATAAAATCGTATTAAAAATTAGACCCAAGTCCAGCAGGTGCTCCTCCTATTCTGAGGCTTGTGGTTGAGCCATATAATGCACTAGGGCCACATATGGGATATCTCTAAAAACGGCAGATCTGGTGGGAAAATTGATATCAAGTTGTATTTACACTGGTCACTCTTTTCATATAGGTGGCAGCATACGGTACATGCTGGTTATAAACTATTTTGTGTGTTGGAATAATTATCTTTCTTGCACGCAATAATTTTGGAACTTTCAAAATGACAAATTTTTTCCAAAATTTTCATGAAGTTTTTTGATATTTTATCACAAACAACAAGGATTGTACTGGACCCAATATTTCTTACTAACTTAAAGCACAATGTGTCACAAGAAAACCAATCTCTGAATTCATGGATAGTAAGTGTGAAAAAGTTATTCTCGCATAAAGTGACATGTCAGATTTCACAAATAGGGCCGTGTCAGGAAGGCCAAAACTGGCTGGCTCCTTAAGTGGTTAACCTTGCCGTCTGCCCTGACCTGTCTGCCTGTCCCCGACCACGAGCTGTCTGCCGATTATGTACCATGCTGCCCCGTCCGGCCACCGCTTAAAACAACGTCACAACGCAGGTTAGAGACCCTGGTAGTAGTAGATTCCCTGTATTTACTGAGCAGGTGTTGGGCTAATGCTGCGGTGGGCTCTGGTAAATACTGGGACCTACTTAGACTCCGCTTCCTAACATGGCTTATACCACTGTATGGCCGTGAATTCAGAGGATCCACAGTCTTTTCCTGCCATTACAGTAAGCCAACTGTTACACCGCCTCGGTTTAGTTGTATAAATTATGACACTATTGGCTACTGTCTATAAAATATCCATATTGCAAAGTAAACTAGACAACAGGTAAATTGGAGATAAAGACCATGGAAATGTTAGTCCAGGGCTGTGAAGGAATTCAAAAGGTACCTGGCAGGAAGTCATGATTTGGGCACAGATACAAAGATACAGGCTGACCCTTAAGGCCACATGTTTTGAACTGTCTAGATCTAAGACTTTTTTTGCCCATAGCAACCAATCACAACTCCCCTTTCATTTAAAATAGTGCTCTGAAATAAAGGGGAGCTCTGATTGGTTGCTATAGGCGACAAAGAAAGTCTTAGACCAAGACAGTTTTCATATATGTCCCCCTTAGTCGGTAATATCAAGCCTTCAAAAGGGGCCACCAGTGGTATCTTACGATGAGCTGTATAGTGTCAAGCCTACTGGGGTGACCAGACAACATGGAAGAATGTGCCCCGCAGGCCCATCAGGAAGATGACAAGGATAGATTCCAATATGAGCTAAAATACATTGAGGCCAAATGGTGTGTGTAATATCTTCTGGGCAGAACAGATAAATCATTTTTAAGGAATATCAATTGCAAAGTTCAATATAATTAAGTTGTGAGTTCTATAACAAATATAAAAATAATCCTGGAGAACTCCTTTAAGATCTATCATGTAAAGACCAGAGACCTGCAAGCTTGAAAAAGATTTAGCCTTTGAGCAGTCTCAGTGGTATTCCAGGTTGTTGCTATTCATATATATGTCAAGAGGATACTGAGTCCCTTCAAGAAACGGCCCAAGAATGCCTAGGTGTGAGAAGTTCAAAGCAGATACAAAAAGCATGCTCTGAGTTACTCGAAGGCAAAAACCGATGCTTCAGAGAAAAAGCAATAATTAGCACCTTTACATGTAAGTGGCTCTCAAACAAGTAGCACAAGTCAGGAAGGCATGGCAGAAACCTTGTATGGATTGGTCTTCAATGGAGATGATGTACTTAACAGGGGTTTTCTCACTAAAATTAGCTTTCTACATAAAGGGACAGGTAAATTAAGACTTTTACTAAGTACATTGCTCAAGGGGAGAAGGACATTTTATCTGCTCTGATGTACACAAGTGTCTCTAGGTTATGTCCCATTATTCCATTCCTGATAAAGGACAGTGAGCTGAGGAGTGAAGTCACCATGTCAATGAGCAGATTCTTTATCTCTAATTAGATTAGATTACCTATTGAAAAGCACGTTTTCACTCATTAGAGGTATGTAGCTTTGTTTCCTACAGAGTAAATCTCCTGCAGTCATCTAACTGTAACAGGCTCAGCTTGGAATAGCAGAGCTGATATGTTAATCACTGCTATATAACCAACCAGAGCCTGGCCAGGCACTGTGAGTCTGAAGCTACCTGTGATTCAGCACTCATATATAGATGCTTAAATGTGATATTTTATTACATATGCGGTGCTCCATACAAGAAGAAAGTGATTCTGTGACAAATACTAATACGACGTTTTCGTTCAAAATCACCTTTCTCATTCCGTCACAGGAAAATATAGCAAATTGGGCTTGGGAATGCGGCCGCAGCCGCTGGGTGTTTGGAGCGCTGGCAGCATTCAGTTTGCAGGGAACCACATTCTGCCGCAGCTGATGGTTAAACCTCCTCTATCCCACCCAGCGCCCCGGAGAGACATTTCATGCTAGGAAGCTTATTGTACACTGTTCCCTTGATCTTAAGTTGGTTCATAATATATGATTGTAATTTCTATTAACTGCCTTTGCATTGCTCCTATAGTTTTGTCCCTCCCCACCTCCCTGCACGCCTCACCTCTCCTGTATCGTGTGCCTTCCGCTCCGTAATCTACATTCCTCCTCCTTCTAGCATTCTCATCTTTCTATCTCTGTCACAGCACTGTATCCTCATTTTCTGACATCAGGCTCTGTAAAGTTATCATCTTTTACACCTACTACTTTGGTGTATTGTAAACTACAAGATGTCAGCCTGGAATAAATCCTTCGTTGGTTTCTTTCATAACGCCGAGTCAGTTCCAGTTGTAGGTATCTGACTAGATTACCTGAGAAGTATAGTTTACAGTTTAATTCGACTTCCTTTACTACATGGGACCATGATGATTTCTACACTTGCTTTTCAGAATAGTGAAAAGCTGATTTAGAAACACAGATAAGATCTACAACTTCAGAGAGATTACCACATACAGCTGCAGTGTTGTGATAGTGACAAGCAAGCGTAGTGATGCAGTGGGAATAGCAGCTACAGCTCAAACACAGGACTCTTCTAGCAAGATCATCCTATTCCTCCATCTTATATTAATGTCTGTGTTAGACAATGGCTGCAGGCAGCACCACTCTGAAGTGAGCAGCATACGCCTGTGCAAGATTGATAGGAATCTACTCCCAACCTAGTAAGAGAGATAGATGCCTGACTCACCCTTACATGGAAGTGTCAGAGAGAATCTTGAAAGCATAAACAAGTGGAAATTACTTTTGAAGCACTGATCAATGGGAAAAAACTGCTTAGGTCACATCTCCCACATTCACAGGGTTGCTTGTAATGAAAACACTACTGAAGGGAGCCCAAGGACATCTCTCTGTAACTTTATGGCAACACTATACTATTTACAAGTTCGATTACTGTGTTGTTTTACAGAAGTTAATACCCCAGAGTTCTCTACAAAATTGCTACAGTTCCAGAGCGCCCTTAATATTGAACGTTGAAAACCTGATTATGTGAAACTAAGTCCAAAATTAGTGTCAAGATCCACACAACTGCAGGAAACATATCCTGTGTTTTCCTAATCTACTTAGCATTCAAAGATCATCTAAGTTCACGATCTTCCAAGATATTTCTTTACGCTTCAGTGAAACAGTTCAAAAGAGCAAGGTGACGAAGCTGAGGCTACTAAGTAATCACAGGCAGAATTTGACAAGAAGGGATCTGTGGAAAGCAGAATCAGCACAAAAGAATGGGCATTTATGGAAGCAGAAACAGCATGCAAAAGAGCCGAGAATGGAAAACTCGTGCAGAAACAATATGAACTCATGCACCGCATGGCAAGATTAAAGGTTCTGAACAAGCTGCTAGTGGAAGTGAAGGAAGCAGCTCAGCCTAAGATAGTGGCTGTAGAAGACACGTGTTAAGGCGAACAAGACGACTATGTGCTAAGCCAAAACAGCGAATCTCGGTAATGCCACCAACATTCTGACTAGTTCAGATTTTCTCCCAGTGCAACAAAGCACAGATCCTCTCTGATGAGATCGCTGCTTTCGAGACAGTGCTAATCCTTAACACCCTTACTGCATCTTTGTATCTCCTTCCGCATCAACAATGTGCACCAAGGCCATACACCTCTGCAACCTCAATTAACAAGATACCAAGGTCCAACCAATATGCGAAAGTTGTCAGCCCCCTGACAACATGCCGGATCCAGCTTCCCACATATAATTGAATGTTAAACTGCTTCTTACAATGAATGCCCATATGACAGCTCACCATATGTTCCTATGTCTCTTATCAGACTACCAACTAAATCAACATGATCAGACTAATCAGCCTACAATTACCTGCCTAAGTCAGAAAGGTCCTGTGTTCGCCAGTGATCTTACTAAAAACAAGCCCTCCACCGGGTTGATGACCGACATTGTGAACCTACAGATCTGGAAATTGTGCCTTAGAACTGGCAATTGATGCTTTTTGGCATCACAGCTGCAGAAGAACTGGACTGCTAGTCAGCTGGCTCGGGCCGCACGTCCAAGAAACGTGTCCAAGGGACTCAGAGCTGTTCATTATTGCAAATCTCTTTGGCAGGTCTTGTGGTGCTTGGGAGAGACATAGAACGGGAGCTATGGCAGTCCTGAACTGAAGCCATAGAGATATGTTCTGTCGTACATCGGCTTCAAAGTTTCCAAAAATTCCGGCGAGGACAATGAGAAATTCCAAGAACTCAGTAGATTACTCTTGAGCTTCAAGTTGGCTCCAAAGCAGACACTCATTTACATGGCTCAGTTACCTGGACATGCTCGTGGGGGTAAACTCCATAGTCTCCAAGCTGCCCATACTAACATTCAAGAAAAGGTTGGACAGCCGCTTGGGTCAAGAATACAAAAGGGAGTACCACGTTTCCTTTCCTCCATTTCCTAATCTGTGAGTTCATAAGGAACTTTGCAGAATGACCCAAGCTTTTCTTACAGTGAGTTCTGGCGGTCCTACTTCATCTCCTCCCATGTATGACAGTCCAAGCTATATACTACAGGAATCAAGTAGGGGTACCAGTGTCAGTGTAAAAAGGAATGAATTCTTCCTGCACCTACAATCATCTCTGGATAATGATACAGCTCGAAGGTGAGAAAGAAATGAAAATCACAAATTCGCTCTATGGCGCAATTCACAGGAAGCACTCCTCTCAAGAAATGCATCGGCTTCAGAAAGAGTATACCACTTCAGGAACGTAAAGAGCTTCTGACAAAATTTGGGTATATGTTACAAATGTTGTGCTTCCACAGGACATTTTGTAAAGATTGTAATGTTTATTAAGTGCATTGAATGTTACAGTGTTGCCATGTGCCAAGCACTTCATCCATCTCAATACAGCATGGAGCCATCCGCCCAGTCACCGCAGTGGCAAAGCATGGCGGGGAGAAATTGGACCAACTGTAAATTCTACACCGTTCCTTCCTATGCCACAGAAGTTGTGGTTGAAGGTCTCTATGACAAGTCGTGTGCAAAGAATATGTCTTGTCAACGGTATATCTCAAGATATCATCAGAAAGAGTCCTAAAGGTGTATGCCATATTTTGGATGATCACAAGCACCGGTCACTCGCAAAATCTGAACTCTTTGTAGTTTTGATTCTATCCTTGGAGGAGAACAACCTTCCTTACACTTTGGGTACTGTAGTGGCGTCAAACGAGGTTCTGGAAAGTAGAGCCCGCGGACTCCATGGTAAGCTTTCATGACAAACATAGGTCAGGATACCCTTACCAACACTTGTTGAATGCAACCAAATACTGTCTAATAGAGAGGAAATACCTACACCAGAAGTGGCTCTTCATCATACTCATCTAATGTCTTATATTCACTGAAATACCCTGCCTCTTGACAAGAAAGCAAAAATTCCTTACTTTCTGCGCTCTTGGCAGAGACATTTCTCAGGGTCACAAGGTACGCAAGCAAATCAATGGATCTCATCGATGCTCCATATGCTCAACGCTTGATCTAGGATGGGTGTGATCATTGGAACGTTTGCATAAGCTACAGTATTAAGAAGCCACTAAGATTTCTCATTTAAAACCCATGTTTTACCAAATGGTCGCAGCACCCTACTTTTCAACCATGTTCCATACCATTACTGGTTAAAGAGAGATCATGTGGTTGTGATCGCAGACCCACATGATCTGAACAGTGTTCTCAACTCCAGTTGTCTCAAGACCCACAACAGGTCATTGTTTTCTGAGTTTTCCTTAGCATTGCACAAGGTGAAATATAATTTGGTCAGTGCTTTCTGTGGGAGATCCTGATAAAAAAACAGACTGTTGGTGGGTCTTGACGGACTGGAGTTGAGAAACACTGAGCTATGAATGATAACATTCCTTCTTCCTCATCTGGATGTACAGTTCTTCGGTTCAGCAGTTATATAGTATAACAAGTGAGGACCAACAAGCTTGCACCTGCACGAGAAGACAGGAATTTCCTTAAGATTATGGAAAGGGGAGTTTGCCCAGATGACTATCAACAGACTTGGGTAGCACAACTACCCGTTTCGCACTCAGAGCTAATACTACCCAATACATTTCTAAAGCAAAGCAGTTGCTTATGGCTTCTCTTCTTTTAATCGACTTTTCAAAGAGGGGGGAATACAGAAATGGTACAAACTATTATGTGGACTTTATGCAGAACATATTAAAACGGGGCCATGCAGAACCTGCACCACACGTAGAGAGGAAGGAGATGATATGCTGTCGGTAATCCATCTTTTGGCGTGTATCACCCTAGGACAAACTAAACAAAATTAGGAGTTGTGTTTGATTCCAGCGTTCAGCTTGAAGACCACTTCTCTCTATCAATACTGCACCTCATCTGGGCCAATTCTCAAACAACAGTCTCCTAGGAGGTGCTAATCCGCCTTCTGTACAAGGAAACAGCATTGCAGTAATGGCGACATTCAGCAATGTTTCTTTGCTTTATCGATTTGTGGGGGAAGTACCACAGGAACTACCTTAGATTCCTATGGCACTAGGGATACAATATACATTCAAACGTGAAATCATAGACTACGGATGAAGGTACATGTCTTTGGCAACACCCCCTCTACTGCTCTAGCAATCTTTGGACTGAGAAGAACAGCCCAAGCAGGAGAGAAGGTAGTATTGGATCCTTACGGCTTCTGTTTTTTTTTCAGTTTGTTGAGAAGAGAGATAATTTTATGTGGATGCTGGACTTTAATCTTCCCATACCAGGCAATGAAGCAATTTGTTCTCCTCACAGAAACACAGGAAATGCTTGTCTAGTGCAAATCCTTCATGCATTCATAAGATCATCTCTAACAGTCCAGAGGTAATGGATGCATTTCCCTTGGTTCGGATCATTGCAACAATTAAAAGACTTAATCTTGGCTTGATTCCTCTCCCATTCAGTACATCCTAGGTTTTACTGATTGGGGACATCAACAAAGAAACATGTTTTACATTACAAGTGAACAACCTGTAAAAACCTTTCCACTAAGCAGGGAAACTGTGCTTTAACAGTGTCTATAACACTACTTGAATTCATAGCTCCAATCGCCATTCTTGATGCTGTTAGAAAGAAGTTTCATGTCTTCTGGATGGCTCAATCATTGAAGCAATTAGCTTCAGTAGCCTGCCTAACGTATGTCTGGCAAAGAACTGTGAGCACCTAGTGGATTTCAAACTAGGAAAGCCAACAAGCCTAACTCAAAACCTTGCACCATTTTGTCACAAGACTCAGAATACTTTGCAAGCTTCCCCTACGCAGTAGAAAGTGTCTTGAAGTCATTTAAACATCTATTCAGGGTCCTCAATCACTGATGTGGGAACTAGATGTGCTACCTGCTTCAGGTCTCATTGATCACATGACTACTCCAGTTTCTTGTTTCAGGAACTCATACTCTGAATGCCAGTTATGATATGTGGAACCTGAATTGACAAGGAAATTAGGACCGACAAGTTCTAACGCTCTATACCATAGTTGGTTCTAAGCTAAGGGATCAAGACATACCGCGTTTCAAGCGTTTTCTCACGATGGAAAGACTCACAATGTGGTGGTTAAATGCGGCTAAATGGAGGCTGACACTTGAAGAAGGATGTCTACTTTCAGGAACTGCCTCTGTTACCATTCCTTATCACATGTTACCATCATTTACTATGGGTGGTGGAAGTGTTGAGTCATTGTTGCGGGTCTTCCCGAAATCATGAAGATGGCGTTTCTCTTGGAGTCCGGTTTCCCTCATTGGTTTCATTCTTCGGAATGTACTGTTATAGAATCTAGACTTTAAATGTTGATATTTTTGATGTTTATTTTTTGTCTCTTACTTACAGGTCCAGAGAACGCATTTGTTCATATTGTTATTATAGTGAAACCTAAAGATTTCAGACGGGGGACTGTCATGTCCCCATGACTTCTATGGTTCATAATCAGTATTGTAATTTCTATTAATGCTTTGCATTGGCGCTCCTTAGTTTGTCCCTCTTGTCTTCCTAGTATTGTGTCTCTGAGGTATTCTCAGTCCTCCCACCTTCTTAGCATTCTCCTATTCTGTTTCCCCCTCTCTAGTCAAGCTCTGTATCCTCATTCTCTGCATCAGCTCCAGTAAAGTTATCATCTTTTGCACCTACTACTTTGGTGTATACTACAAGATTCAGCCTGGAATAAACTCCTGTTGGTTCTTCATATACGCCGGGGCAGTTGAGTTGTCACTATCTGCAAGATTACTGAAGTAATTTCCTGTGTAATACAGATCGCTTTCCATGTACTACATGGTGGATGATGAAACCTTCACACTTGCTGTCAGCGTATTGGGAGTCAGAATAGCTCTTTGACTGACTAGTACAAGGTTCAGCCTAATCTGGATAGGGGGCGTGTCGCCTTAGCCCATGGGAGGGCCCAAAGACCGCTCCAATCAGCTACAGGGGCAGTGTCCAGGCAGCACATTAAACTTCCCTCAGACTGAAGGCTGCATCTGTGATATTTTCCTGGCTGCCTTACTTACCCGCGCTTGTTCGTTTGTTTGCCTTTTTGGTATACAAGACCTCCACTTGTTTTCCGCTTGTGCTCTGATTTTGAACCGCATAGAGCTCAAAGTAAACAACTACTTTCTCCTTTGTTTGCTGAAGATAACACACTCTGTTTTCAAGCTACTGGCAGTCCGACCTATGGTCACGTCACTTCCTGCTGTCAGATGCTGATCTGTGTGCACTCAGAGCAGATAAAATCTCTCTTCTCCCATCAACAAAGCAAACAACAAAGCAATATATTTATGAAAAAAAGTCTTCAATTACATGTCCTTACATGTTGAAAGCTAATCTTTATAGCGAGACAACCCTTTTACAGATGAGCGGGAGAGGATAACAATCCTTCACTGAGATCTTGTTTAGATCTCTACAGGCTATGTAAGAGCTTAAAAAGAGGACCTATCACCACTGAGTACACCAAGTTATATTACAGGAAGAAAGATGTACATAACTAAACGTAAATAAATTACCTATGGAAGCAGGATGAGTGACAAACATTACTATTAGGGCCGTTTTAAATGGACAAGGACAAATACGGTCAGGAAATCCCGAACCCTCGTATTTGCTCCCGTTTCTGGCGACAACAGTGGGGACGGCTTATCTCCGTGTTTGCGTGTTGCCAAGCCCTCCTCTTCGTATACCGACATTTCATGTTTCAGCGCGAGAACGGGGCTGGAAAATTAACCACGTTCTTTGTTTTCCGGAAACGCCGGCGGTACTGAATAACGCCCCCCAGGCAGACAATGCGTGCAGTGGGGGGACGCTTCTGCCTGCCCAGATTTTCCATTAAGGTTACGGGTTAATGTTTGACTCAGCCGGTTTACAGGCGGCTTTCAAAACCGAGAACCGTCTGTAAACCGGCTGAAAAACCTTACCGTGCGGACATGCCCTTATATTATGAGGAAACTCAAGGGAGAAGCAATCTTGTAGTTGGCAGTGTAAGGAGCTGTGTCCAGATAGGCCCCGCCCCCTGCTTTCAGGCTTGTATGCGCCAGGATTCCAGGCTTGAATTCACTGCAGTCAGAAGCAGCATCACCGCTAACACTTCATTCTGTGGATATTTACTGAATAGGTAAAGATCTAAACCCTATGATAGAGTCACTCGCAGTCGCTACCTATCATGGATTATACTGTATCTAAGCCTACTGATATGTTCGTATTGTGTGCTGGCTGAACAGGTGAATCTAATAGAATCATGATACAGTTAATACTAATTATTATATTTTACTTATTCACTATGTTTGATACGGTGGTAACAAGCCACTGTATCAAAACCCATAACATTTTAGACTGCACTATCCACAGTATTTAAGCAGGTCTATATTGATACTGTGCCGCTGAGCCAGTGTATCTAAGCCTGTCATGTCTGTCATGTCATGTATCAGTAACCTTTAGATCACTGTTAGGGTATGTTCACACAGCATGTTGGATCTGTTTTGGACCCGAAAAACGCATCCAAAAGCGCTGCATAAATCGATAAAACACACAAGTGCATGTTTGGCTGCAGCATGAATGCATCCTATAGTTTTAAATTGGGTGTCTGCTGCATCTTTTGGATCAGATGTGACATGACATTCTTTGATCGGATTGAAAACACGCATCATAACAAAGAGCATGTAAAACACGCATCGGCGACCACTCGTCTGAACGTCGATGCAGGTGTTTTAATTTTAACAACAGCAATGTAAATCACACTGCGCACATTGTTTATTGGGTCTATTTAGGTTCCAATAAAACGGATGCAAACTCACATTAAAACGTATGCAAACACGGAGTCAATTCGAAACTGAAACTCGATGTCCCCTTAAAGTAAATGGGAGAGAATAAGATGTTCTGTATATTTTAAAAATACCTTATACAGACGGAGGAGTGAAGCTGTAAGAGGTTATAAATACTTCATTCCTTTTAATGGTAACTGAAAAAAGATAAGGACAGCTTGCTAGAACTGGGCGTTGCTATAGGATGTGCAGTTGGTAGACAGCTAATACGGGGACCTGCCTTCCGGAGTATGATTTAGCAAATCAAGCACTCTGTATAAATCATATATCTATGTATATAGGGGGGAGTAAGGCGTTCTGCAGAGCTGAAAATGTCAGCCGCAAAAAAACAGGTTGGGTGTTGGGAAAAAATGCAGCCAGGCAATTACAACCCCCTAACTATTGATCATATGTTAATAAATACATTAAAAGTGATTAATATTAAAAACACACCAATTAGTAATGAACAGGGTTACACAGGAGCCATAAAACAGATATGGCTAGGTACAGATTTATTCAAATAAAACTAAATGTAATATTGTAATGAGACTGTTCATGATATCCACTTATCAAACCATGTTCAATAGTAAGGGGTGATAGTAATCAGGTAATCTAAATCAAGTGACACAAAATATACACCCCAAACACATATGTTAAATTATTACCCCATAGAAACCATGAACAATCTAACCCAATCTCATATACCAGTACTAGCTGCCGTGTATGGACATAGTCCCGACGCGCATTTTGCATAGGCTTCCTCTGGGTCCCCTTACCTGATTACTATCACCCTTTAGGGGCCGTTCACACGGCTTATTTCGCCTCGGATTGGAGCCGTACTGCGCGCTGGATTTGCGCTGCAGTACGGCTCCAATCCGGCTCGCAATTACGGCTTGAATAAGCCGTGTGAACACGGCCTTACTATTGAACATGGTTTGATAAATGGATATTATGAACAGGTCTCTTTACAATATTACATTTTGTTTTATTTGAATGAAATCTGCACCCATCCATATCTGTTTTATTGGCTTCTGTGTAACCCTGTTCAGTTACTAATTGGTGTGTTTCTAAATATTTTCACTTTTTATGAAATATTTAATAAAGATACTTCTTTTTAGTCAGTATTTAGTCAGAGCTAAAGGCAATACAGTGAAAAATATATAACAAGGTCATGTGATTTCAGCTGCCAATGAGACCCCTACACCTCAGCGAAGATGTTTTTGACACTCCTCTGTGCTCTGCACTAATTGGATGGCTGCCAAAAGTGCAGAAAGGTGATTGGATAGCCACCAAAAGTGTAGAAAGCCACTGAAAACTAAACTGAAAATGGCGTGTCGAACTAGAACTTTACTCGAACAGTTTGGTTCGAATTCTAAAAATTCAAGAAGTTCTACTAGAACTTAAAGAGAACCTGTCACATAGTTTTTGCCCCCCCTTGCTGAGGACAGAAAAAGGTAGTGACAGATATGCTGTTTCCAGTGCTGTGTCCCCTATTCTATAAGGTGCTGTAGTTTTCGAGTATTTAGTGCTCAAATCTGCAGTTTTCACCCAAAGACCCAAAAAGGAGTCATAAAGAGTCTCTTTTTTTATACCCCCCCACCTGAGGCCCACCTCAACTGATAAACCTATTACTTTGAATAGGTAGAATCATGTGATTAACTGTCAATGGGCGGGGCTAGCCTTTGGTGGGTGGGGCTAATGCCTGCTCATGAATAAGATTTGAGAATTAATGCTCTAAGCACCGGTTCACACGGTTTATTTCGGCGCGGATTGGCGCCGTACTGTGCGCCGGATTTGCGCTGCAGTACGGCGCCAATCCGTCGCAGTAATTACGGTAATCCACAGTTCTCATAGAGAACAGTGGATTCCGTCGCTCCTACCCACTCAGCTAATCCGCCGGACGGGGAGAAACTGACATGCACATTATCCAGGCGCAATACGCGCCGTGGATAATGTAAGTCTATGGGGCCGGCGGGCCGCGCCCCCGCCCCGCCCCCGCACCTTATTCAAGCCGGAATTGCGAGCGCAATCCGGCTCGCAATTCTGGCTTGAATAAGCCGTGTGACCCGGGGCTAAAACTACAGCATCTTACAGAATAAGGTACACAGCGCTGGAAACAGCATGTCTGACACTAGCTTGTGCTGTCCTCAGCAAGGGGGGCATAATCTATGTCACAGGTTCCTTTTAACTTTTCTAGAACAGTTCGATCAACACTACTTACAATACATAGCAGTAATACTTTTGTACTGCTCTCCATGGCAACTGTCAATCACTATGTGTAGTGATGTCATAGTCAGCCCTGAAGCTTCCTCCCTCCTTCTTTCCCTTTTCTGCTGCGATTGATCACAGCAGCTAAGGGGTTAATCGCCTGAGGTCAGTTCGAGCTCCGGTTGTGGGCGTCACAACATGGGGCTAGCTGTAGTATACTGCTAGTATCCAGCACAGGTGGCGTGAGCGTGTCATCATGCTGTCTGCACGGACTGATGGCGTCATGCCACCTGTGCAGGGAGAAGACAGACCAGTGAGTCCATCATTAGAGCAGGGTAAAGAGGTTTTTAACTGGTGCTTGGACACCTGCCTACAAACTATAGGGGCCTATACTTGCCTACAAACTATGGGGGGCATATACCTGCCTACAAACAAGGGGGACCTATGCCTACCTACCTTACAGACTATGGGGGACCTATACCTGCCTACCCTTCATACTTTGCGGGACATGATATACCTGCCTACAGACTATGGGGGACATAAACCTGCCTAAAGACTGAGGGCCCTATGTACCTACAACCTCCGGGGACGACACATATACCTACCTAATTTGGTCTATACAGGAATGATGAGAGACTTCTCATCCGCAACAACAGACATCTGACTTTCTGATCATAGGAAAGAGGGTCACCAAGCTTTTCTATATAAATCCCCATTATGGGTATATAAACCCCCCAGTAGGTAGGCATATAGTGTGTGGTAAATTCTGTAGGAATGAGTCGTGGCCAGGAGAAGACGTCATGATGGTCTGGAACGGAAGGAGAAGAACAAGGAAAGTGAACGATTCTGATCAGAAAATACATCACCTGTGAATCCTTAAATGTAACTACACTGTAAACAATTATGATTCTGCAGAGCCTGTGTACACTGGTATCTACCACTAGATGGTCACTGTGTGGGGGTGACATATAGTCTGTACAGCCTGTGTACACTGGTATATACCACTAGACGGTCACTATATGGTGGTAATATTCAGTCTGCAGCGCCTGTGTACACTGGAATCTATCACTTTATGGATACTGCATGTTGGTAGTATCGAGTCTATGAACACTGGTATCTACCAATATATGGTCACTGTATGGTGGAAATGTTGGTTGTAGTGTAATGGTTTAGGTTCAGGCACAGTTTGGCAACATTTCCCAGCTCTCCTGGATGCTGAATAGGCTATCCAACGTCCAAGAAAGCTTGGTGATGTCAAACCCCTCAATCAGCTCTCTTACAGAGCCGTTCCACAGTAGTTAGATATAATGGGCGTGAAGGAGTGTGGCTTGGTATAAAGAGGGTATGGTCTATGCAAATTTTGGGGGTGGTGCACGTCTCTCTTTCACTCCCAAAATTTCTGGTCACCTAATACTAGGCATGCTCAGAACTGAAATCGCCTTTTTTGCATAGCAGGTGTCACAGTTCACTCTGCGGTCCCCTGTCATGGACCATCGCCGTGTCCATGCATGTCATTTCTGTGCTTTTGCTCCCTGTGCTGGGGTCTCAGCAGCCTGTTTCCCTGCTTGCTGCGAGTGGCTCCTTGTACTTACTCACTAGCACTCGCTCCTGCCTCCTGGGGTCCTGTGTGCGCACTGTGCCTCCTAGGGCACACACGTGGTAGCTTCCTGTCCTTTATTGGTTTCCTGTCCTGTTCACCTTCCTCTTGACCTGTGATCTCTGGCTATAAGAGGAAGTTCTTGTCTCTGCTTCAGGGTCAATCCATTGCAGTGTTGCAGTTTGTTTGTGCATCATGCTGTGAGGTTCTATCTGAGCTCCTGCCAGCATCTCAGGTCTGCTGTTTGGGACTTAACCCCTGTGATGCTGGTCCAGTTCCTGCTATCCACCAGAGCTCCTGACCACCTTGCCTGTTGTGTCTACTGTCTCTGCACCTGTTCTGTAACCTGTATCCTGATGTTGCACCTGTTCTGTATCCTGCTGGATTCCTGCTATATGTACGTTTATTCCTGCTGTATCCTGCTGTACATGTTTCCTGCTGTTCCTGTCTACCACTGCCTGTGTTCCTGTCCTGCACATCAGCTGTCACTGCAGGTAGCCACGTCAGGGGTAGCGACCTGGGGGTTCCCCGCAGCAAAGTCCGTCCCGCTTTGAGGCGGGCTCCGGTGAAGACCGGGGGCCCTTAGACTCCACTCCGTGGTGTGGTTCTCCATATTCCACCTCGCCTGCGGTGGTCATTGTGGATCCACACCCGGATGTCAGCGATCTGCGCCTCGGCGTATGTTTGTTGTCGCCACATCGTTACAGCAGGCACGTGACTGGTAAAGTCCATTTTCACTAGGCATTTTAATTCTTTTTAACCATGTGTAATTTAAGATTGTATTATTTTTTTTAATAGCTAACAAGTTGTTTAATAAAAATTGTGGTGATAGGTACTCTTGAAAAACCAGTCCTCCTTCATAAATAAAAATCTGATGCAGATGAGAAACAAGGATTTACAAATAAGACTCCCTTGTTCTCCTGAATATAGGTGGACATGGCCTTTCTTTCCAGCAATCACAGGGGATGAACTTCACAGTCATAGGGATGATTATTTGGGTACACCTCTGCCCTCTGTTTAGAGAACATAGTGGCATAGCCCCCTATTTTTAATATTTATGGACTGTCTAATAATAGGGTATGTCCCAAAGGATTGGCACATAGCAAATGTGGTGCCAATATTCAAAAAGGGGTCAAAAAGTGATCCTGGAAACTTTAGGCTGGTAGGTTTAACCTCTGTTGTGGGTAAAATGTTTGAGGGTTTTCTAAGAGATGCTATCCTGGAGTATCTCACTGAAAATAAATGTATAACGCCGTTCCAGCATGGGTTTATGAAGGATCGGTCTAACTTATCTCATCAGCTTCTATGAGGAAGTTGGTTCTAGACTGGATTGAGGTGAAGCATTGGATGTCATATATCTAGATTTCTCTAAAGCATTTGATACTGTGCCACATAAAAGGTTGGTAAGTAAAATGAGAATGCTTGGACTGGGGGAAAATGTGTGCAAGTGGGAAAGCAACTGGCTCAGCGATAGAAAACAAAGGATTGTAATTAATGGTACGTACTCAGACTTGATCCCTGTTACTATTGGGGTACCACAGGGGTCAGTTTTGGGCCCTACCCTCTTTAATATTTTCATTAATGATCTTACACATGGATTACACAGTAGAATATCAATCTTTGCAGATGATACTAAGCTCTGTAATCAACACAATAGAGGATAAGATGTTATTACAAAGGGATCTGGATAAGTTGGAGGCCTGGGCAGAGAAATAGCAGATGAGGTTTAACACAGATAAATGCAAGGTTATGCACATGGGGACGAAAAATCCATTACATGATTACATGTTAAATGGAAAAACACTGGGTAAAAGTGACATGGAGAAGGACTTCGGAATCCTGGTGGACAGTAAACTTAATTGTAGCAGCCAGTGTCAGGCAGCAGTTGCCAAGGCAAATAGGATTATGGGGTGTATTAAAAGGGGCATAGATGCACATGATGAGAACATTATTCTCCCATTATATAAGTCACTGGTTAGACCACATGGAATATTTTGTATAGTTTAGGGCACCCGTGCACAGGAAAGACATTGTAGAGCTTGAACAGGTACAAAGGCGGGCAACAAAAATAATAAAAGGACTGGGTGGACTGCAATACCCAGAAAGATTAGCAAGATTAGGGTTATTTAGTTTACAGAAAAAACGGCTTTGGGGGGGACATAATAAATATGTTTAAATATTAAAGGTCAATATAGCGATCTCTCTCAATATTTATTTATACTAGGACTGTATTAAGAACAAGGGGCATCCTCTACGTCTTGAGGAAAGAAAGTTTCTACATAAACATAGAAAGGGATTCTTTACTGTTAGGCTATGTTCACACGGCTTAACTGCGGGGCGTAATTACGCCGGCCCATAGAGAATCACTGCTAGCGGCGCGTATACGCCGCTAGAAAGTGACATGTGAATTATCTCCCCCCTCGCCGTATTCGCCGAGCAGGGAGAAGAGACGTAATCCATAGTTCTCTATGAGAACTGTGTATTACCATAGTTACTGGGACGGATTCAGCCCGTAATTGGCGCACTCCGGCGCCTAATTACGGACTGAATTACGTCCCGCAGATGGCCGTGTGAACATGGCCTTAGAGCAGTGAAACTGTGGAACTCTCTGCCAGATGAAATGGTCATGGTTAATTCAATAACAGAGTTCAAAAAGGGTTTGGATGCATTTCTGGAGTGTAATAATATAACAAGTTATAATGACTAGGATTCTGGACTACGGTCATTGATCCAGGGATTATTCCGATTGCCAGATTGGAGTCGGGAAGGAATGTTTTCCCTAAAACGAGGAGAATTGGCTCCTGCCTCATTGTTTTTTTTTTGCCTTCCTCTGGATCAACACTTTAACACAACAGGCTGAACTGGATGGACGTCTTGTCTTTTTTCGTCCTTACAAACTATGTAATGTTTCGTCAGAGAAAATATAGGGTTAAGTGACTTCTCTATTATTCATGAAGTTTTAAAACTTCTTAATTTCTAGCACTTAGGAGATAATAAACATTTCTAAGTTTTTGGTCTTAAAGTAAATTGTTCAGAATTTCAAACAGCTGCAAGAGGGCTAAATGTATTTTTGTCCCTCCAATTTCTAATCACTGATAATACACAATTGTTTATATAAATGGTGACTTGGAAAATTGTTGTAACATTCCATTACTCAGTTTCCAATATCGTTTAGGACCATTAAAACGTCCGCCAGATTCTTTAGCCACCTTCAACAACAAACAACATAGTATTTAAAAATTAAAACAATTGTTAGATAAGTTGTTTTTCTCGTTTTAATTAAAAACCTTAATAATTAGGCCATGTTCACACGGCTTATTCTGGGACGTAATTCAGTCCGTAATTACGTGCCGGAGTGCGCCAATTATGGGCTGAATCCGTCCCAGTAACTACGGTAATGCACAGTTCTCATAGAGAACTATGCATTACGTCTCCTCTCCCTGCTCGGCGAATACGCCGGGGGGGGAGATAGATGACAGGTCACTTTCTAGCGGCATATACGCGCTGCTAGGAATGACTGTCTATGGGCCGGCGAAGTGCTGGCCCCCCGCTCGCTCCCCCGCTCCCGCCCCGCCCCCAGCCACACAGCGTAATTGCGGGGCGGAATTACGCCCCGCAGTTAAGCCGTGTGGACATAGCCTTACTGTCTGATTTACCAGGTGATATGCTGTAAATAAATTATAAGTAATACAAAATAAAGATCAAGTAAACAAGTAAAGGTCACTGCTTAGGGTATGTTCACACGATGTAATTTCAGCGCGAATTTCGAAGTGTATTTGCACTCTAATACAGGTGAGATGTGCGCCGAAATTACGGTAAGCCATAGTTCTTATAGAGAACTATGAATTATGCCTCCTCTCCCCGCTGGTACAATATGATCGTATTGTACACGCAGGGAGATAAGTGACATGTTATTTACTTGCGGCAAATACGAGCCGTGAGTAGTGAATGTAAATGGGGCCGGCTGACTGCCGGTCCCCCACGCCACGGGAGTGCTCGTGTATTAGCGCGAGCTCCCGAAACATACAATGTACTGCGGCGCATACTGTATGTGCCGCAGTACATCGTGTGAACATACCCTTAAAGGGAATGTGTCATCAAAAAATTACTTATTGTTTAACTCACATTGTTTGACACATTTTTTAGGAATTTTTTTCTTATTTTTCATATCACTTTCATTATTTTTTTTTTATCTGTTAAGTCCTGCAGTTTTCACTTTGGCCACTAAGCCTAATAATAGTCTGACACTTCCTGTTCTGTAGAAAAAGATTTTCAATGTTTCCTCATCAGCACAAGCAGGATCAAACTGAAAGGAGACACCAATGTGTATAGATAACACAGGATCAAACAGTCACAATAGGAGATGATCACAGCTCCCTCTCTCCCCCTCCCTGCACATTGACTTCTTCCCAGGTCACACAGCATGACTAGAAAACTCTCCTATAGAAGTCAATGGGACAGAGTCAGTCTAAAGGCTCCTATGTGCATTTCCCCCAAACAAAAGTATGTTTATTAGAAGTAACCAATTACATTATGATTAAAGAAATTGTATTGCAAATTGTAATCATAATGTGGAGTAACGATGATGATGTTAATGTTACCACACCTCTAAACCAACCAGTATAAAAATGTATGTGTTGACCAAAATAAAGGATTTCGCCTCTGAATTAACCTGAAGTAATCTGCCAATCTGCCCTGAGATATGAACATATGTAAATGTTTCTATTCATTTGGAAAATGCACAATGAGAAAAAATTTGCAAGTTTATAGCAGAAACAATTTAGAAACCCAGAAGAAAATAGAGAAAGAGGGACAGATGAATAGGAGGAGCAACAACTTTTAGGCAATTCAGAAACAGCAGACAACTTGTACAGTTTCTTGCATGGTAAAAAAGAATAGTCATATAGTAAAATTAAACTTTTAGGGCGACATGTATTAATCTCGCCACGTTGGGGCGCACCTTTCCACTGGTTTTCCGGCGAAATTTGCGCCTGATTTATGTCGGCGCCGGCGGCGCGCTCATACATCCTATGTAAAGTCCGCCGCGCCTCGCCGGTGTTTGGGGCGCAGTGCGGGACTTAGGCGCAGTGCGGCGCTGCGCCTATGATTCGTCGCCCAAGGTAGTGCACTCATACATACCATGTAAAGTCCGCCGCGCCTCGACAGTGTGTGGGGCACAGTGCGGGGACATGGGCGCAGTGCGGGGACATGGGCACAGGTGGAAAACATTCTCAGAAAAGAGCTCAAACCTCAAAAATAAAAAATAATTTAAAAAAAATCACTTTCCAAAAATCTCGAACGACGCAATATCAAGAATTAGGATATTGAAAATTGCCGGGAAATACAGTAATTCAAATTCTGAAAGCTATTCTCATTGGTCGGCATAAACCGGCCAATCAGAATAGGAGCGACAGTGAACCATTAAAACCTATGGAGAAATATTGACCAATCAGAATCAAAGGTGGGACAGTTCAAAATACAGTAAAAATGCTGAAAAGAGCTGATTGGTTGAACTAGCGGGGGCTTGGCTATCTCCGCCAATCAGAATAGGAACGACAGGAACCCATTATAGTCTATGGAGAAGTTTGAATCAATCAAAATCAAAGGCGGGACAGTTCAAAATACAGTAAAAATGCTGAAAAGAGCTGATTGGTTGAGCTAGCGGGAGATTGGCTATCCCAGCCAATCAGAGCGCGAGCTACTTCTCCCATTGTAGTCTATGGAGAGATCGGCACAATGCAATCTCGGCGCTCAGCGCCGTGCGGCATGGAGTATGAATAAAAAAATCATTTTTATTAAGTGTAAATCATTATCAGAAAAAGAGCTCAAACCTTCTCTAAAAATAAAGCAGTTAAATCCCGAACAACGTGTTTGTCGCCGAGACCAGTGCTACATAAGGAATTGCAATATAGAGAATTGCCGGGAAATACAGTAATTCAAATTGTTTAAGCTCTTCTGATTGGTCGGCAGAAACCAGCCAATCAGAATAGGAGCGACAGTGGCCCATTCTAACCTATGGAGAAATATTGACCAATCATATTCAAAGGCGGGACAGTTCAAAATACAGTAAAAAGGCAGAAAAGAGCTGATTGGTTGAAGCGGCGGGGGCTTGTCCAGCTTAGCCAATCAGAGCGCGAGCTACTTTCTCATAGAGTTCTATGGGGAAAAGAAATTCAGAGCGAGCTCTGTGATTGGCTAAGTTAAAAGAGGCGCGGTTATTTGGACCAATGGGAGAGCGAGCGACGCTCCTATGGGTTTTCTAATGCAATCTGAAATAAAACTGTACATGGCCGAAATCAAATGATAAGACTACAGAAGTTGTCCCGATGTGTATATAAAATGAATAATAATATGGGGGTAAAGAAAAAAAAATATTAATTCACTAAAATCATTTGTATTTCTTTATTTTCGTTACACCAATACTATTGATCCTTGGCTAACGAAAATAAAGAAATAAACATGATTTTATTGAATTACATTTTTTTTTTCTTCATATTATTCATTTTATATACACATCGGGACAACTTCTGTAGTCTTATCATTTGATTTCGGCCATGTACAGTTTTATTTCAGATTGCATTAGAAAACCCATAGGAGTGTCGCTCGCTCTCCCATTGGTCCAAATAACCGCGCCTCTTTTAACTTAGCCAATCACAGAGCTCGCTCTGAATTTCTTTTCCCCATAGAACTCTGAGAAAGTAGCTCGCGCTCTGATTGGCTAAGCTGGACGAGCCCCCGCCGCTTCAACCAATCAGCTCTTTCCTGCCTTTTTACTGTATTTTGAACTGTCCCGCCTTTGAATATGATTGGTCAATATTTCTCCATAGGTTAGAATGGGTCCCTGTCGCTCCTATTCTGATTGGTCAATTCTCCTCCATAGGTTAGAATGGGCCACTGTCGCTCCTATTCTGATTGGTCGGCATAAACCAGCCAATCAGAATAGCTTAAACAATTTGAATTACTGTATTTCCCGGCAATTCTCTATTTTGCAATTCCTTATGTAGCGCCGGTCTCGGCGACAAACGTGTTAGGGATTTAACTGCTTTATTTTTAGAGAAGGTTTCAGCGCTTTATCTGATAATGTTTTACACTTAATAAAAATGATTTTTTTATTCATACTCCATGCCGCACGGCGCTGAGCGCCGAGATTGCATTGCGCCGATCTCTCCATAGACTACAATGGGAGAAGTAGCTCGCACTCTGATTGGCTGGGATAGCCAAGCCACCGCTAGCTCAGCCAATCAGCTCTTTATAGCATTTTTACTGTATTTTGAACTGTCCCGCCTTTGATTTTGATTGGTTCAAACTTCTCCATAGGCTATAATGGGTCCCTGTCGCTCCTATTCTGATTGGCCGAGATAGCCAAACCCCACTAGCTCAGCCAATCAGCTCTTTTCTGCATTTTTACTGTATTTTGAACTGTCCCGCCTTTGATTCTGATTGGTCAATATTTCTCCATAGGTTTTAATGGTTCACTGTCGCTCCTATTCTGATTGGCCGGTTTCTGCCGACCAATGAGAATAGCTTTCAGAATTTGAATTACTGTATTTCCCGACAATTTCCAATATCCTAATTCTTGATTTTGCGCCGTTCTAGATTTTTGGAAAGTGTCTTTTTATGTATTTTTTTATTTTTGAGGTTTAAGCTCTTTTCTGAGAATATTTTCCGCCTTTATAAAGGCGATTTTTTTTTCGGAATCCTACTCCATGCCGCACGGAGCAGAGCGCCGAGATTTCTCTTGCAATCTTCTGAATGCTTCCTCGCATGTTCCGTTCTTGCTTCACATCGCCTCCGCCGGAGCATTTAGACCAAAATAAACTAGGTCTGACTGTCGGAGTTGCCGAGCGCTGCAATGCGCCGCACTTTGCCGACTTGCGATCGTACATGCCTCGGAGTTTTCCTGCGCGCCGCGTCCCGCCCCAGAACGCCTACAATGCGCCCACACCGCGCCCATTGCCCGCCCCTTCAAGCGGGGCGCAGCTGAAAGTGGCGAACGCTGCGCCTAACACCGCATCCCTGCGTCCGACAGGGGATTCGGGCCGGGAGGCGCAGGTTACGCCAAAAAACAGGCGAAAAGCCCGTTCATACATGTCGCCCTTAATGTCTATTTTTTTAAATATATATCAAGTCCCCCCATATTTTATATCACACTACAAAATATATGAAAACACAGTGTTCAGACCAGCCCGGGGAGGCGGGTGGGTTGAGGGAGGTAAAGCACTTGCCCTAGAAGTGCCTATAAGGGATCTACACTAACCCCACCCCTACCTATAGACAAAAGGGCGTCCCTGACCGAAATCTTACACTGTCATGTGACCCTAGTAATTTGTAATATCCTTGTCCCAACATATTTCAGTCCTCCAAGAATATCACAGGATATCCTCAGGGGACAAACAACGGGATAACACTGGACAAAGGGTGTGTCACAAAAGCAGTGTCACAAGATTCACAATTTCAAAAGTATTTGGGAATGGTCAAGACTTTACAAAAACATGGACACAAATGAACAAATGTCGCAGTATATGACTGACTAGAATGTTTAATGGTCAGAAAAGTAAATGATCATAACATACAGAAAAATAAGACAATATAAATATATTCTCCTGTGATACAAGTTTTGTTGTCACAGATCCTTTTCCACTATATACTGTACTTGCTGTTACAGTGATGGAAATAATTATTTGCTCCCTTTTGGATTTTGTAAGTTTGCCCACTGACAGACATGAACAGTCTATCATTTTAAGGGTAGGTTAATTTTAACATTGAGAGATATAATATCCAAAATAAAATCCATAAAAACACATTGTATAAATTATATAAATTTATTTGCATTTTGCTGAGAGAAATAAGTCTTTGATCCCTCTGGCAAACAAGACTTAATACTTGTTGGCAAAACACTTGTTGGCAAGCACAGCAGACAGACGGTTTTTGTAGTTGATGATGAGGTTTGCACACATGTCAGGAGGAATTTTGGTCCACTCATCTTTGCAGATCATCTCTAAATTATTAAGATTTTGAGGCTGTCGCTTGGCAACTCGGAGCTTCAACTCCCTCCATAAATTTTCAATGGGATGAAGGTCTGGAGACTGGCGATGCCACACCATGACCTTATGTGCTTCTTTTTGAGCCACTCCTTTGTTGCCTTGGCTGTGTTTTGGATCATTGTGTTGCAGGAAGACCCACCCACCACTCATTTTTAATGTGCTGGCGGAGAGGAGGTTGTCACATAGGATTTTACTGTACATGGCTCCATCCATTCTCCCATTGATGCAGTGAAGTAGTCCTGTGCCCTTAGCAGAGAAACACTCCCAAAACATAATGGGCGACATGTATGATCGGGAGTTGCGCCTGTTTTCTGGAGAAAACTGCGCCTCACCGGCTCGAATCCCCTGTCAGACGCAGGGATGCGATGTTAGGCGCAACCTTCGCCACTTTCGGCTACACCTAACATGAAGGGGCGTGCAATGGGCGCGCCGTTGGCGTTCTGGGGCGGGACGCAGCAAATTCGAAAACTCCGATGCATGCATGATCGTGGGTCGGCAAAGTGAGGCGCATTGCAGCGCTCGACAGCTCCGACAGGCAGACCTAGTTGAATGTGGTCTATCTGAGTGGAGAAGTCGAGGTGGAGCACGGTATTCTTGTAATGCGCTCAAGTTCTACACTTACAGTACACTACTACAATAAATGAACTGTCAAGAAGAATAAATAATTAAGCAATAAATCCTGCTTGACGGAGCACAGGTCCCAGCAAGCCTTTTGTTGTATATACCGAATTGCATTAAACTTCTAAGCAGCCCCAATACATCAAAAATTGATGTTATGGAAAATTTGTAAGAAAAAATCTATCCAACCTCTGTGTAACATCTGCATTGGCTTATGTAAAGTTAAATTAGTGTAATTTTCACAGACTTTGCAATACATTTTGTAGGGGATATTTTTTTCTTGGCAGCTAATATATATTGTCATTAATGCTATTGTAAAAATGTATTAATACATTGATTTAATTTTTCCAGCACTTGGCTATGTTGGCTTATTAAGTAATTCATTTCTTTGACAAATGCATTTTACTCTTCATCATCATACTGTGTAATGTATTTCCAACGCGAAATCCGTTCTGTAATTACATTGCAAATACGTGCCACACTTTGTGACGCGTATTTGCAACGTATTTGCAACGGATTTCGCGTCGAAAATACATTCCCCATAGTAAATAATGGGGAATGTATTTCCGACGCGAAATCCATTGCAAATACGTTGCAAATACGCGTCACAAAGTGTGGCACGTATTTGCAATGTAATTCCGGAACGGAACGGATGGTAGAGGATCAAATACTTATTTCTCTCTTATTTTTTTCAATTTTTAAAATGTGATTTTCTGGATTTTATTTTGTAAATTCTTTATCTCAATGTTAAAATGAACTTACCCTTAAAATGATAGGCTGTTTGTGCCTTTGTCAGTTGACAAACTTAAAAAATCAGCAACGGATCAAATAATTATTTCCTTCACTATATATATATATTTGTGCCTGTGAAGTTATACAGTTTCCAGTCAAAAGGAGAACTGTGTAAATACACTGACAAGCAAAAGGATAACAGTATTTTGACTTTCATGCTCTAATTATCACCATCCATCATACCTTTGAATATGAGACTACCTTTATTTTATAGATAAACATCTCGGTTATCTCATAAAGAAATGTGACTTGGAACTATTTAGCATATGTTTAGCTATGCATATTCTTGTCATGTAACTGTATTCTTACTTTTTTATTAAATTTTTTTTTTTTTTTTTTTAGTATTTTGTAAATCCACCTTTGGCTTTCATCACTGCCTGAATCCTTCTGGGCATGCTCTTGATCAGACTCAAGCATGTCTCGACTGAGATCTGATCTCAGGTCTTTTCTACACATTCCCAATGTTGGAGCATTCTGGTTGACTCACTTGAGTATGAATACAGCTTTTTCTTCAACTCTACCAATAAGTGTTCGATTGGGTTGAGGTCTGGGGACTGTGGGGGCCAATCTAGCAACTTCATAGGCATTGAACCATTTCTTTGCCAATTTCAACATATGCTTCAGGTCAATGACTTGCTGGAACACTATATCGTTCTTTTCATAGCCATAGTACTTGAGTATATGAAGTAACTCATCTTGTAGGATACTTGCATATAGCTCAGCATTGAGACCCCGATCAATCCTGGGCAAGTATCGAACACCTTTGGCTGTGAAACAACCCCATATCATCAGGTTTCCTTCACTGAACTTGACAGTTCCTTCAATTTCTCAATCCATTACCCTCAGTTTCCCTTGATTTGACTACCTACAAACTAAAGGGGACCCTGACTACCTGCACACTAGCTAAAGAGGCCCCTTACTTCCTGCACACTAGCTAAAGGGGGGCCCTGACTTCCTGCACACTAGCTAAAGGAGATCCCTAACTGCCTGTATACTACCTAAAGGAGGCCCCTAACTGCCTGTATACTACCTAAAGGAGGCCCCTAACTGCCTGTATACTACCTAAAGGAGGCCCCTAACTGCCTGTATACTATCTAAAGGAGGCCCCTAACTGCCTGTATACTACCTAAAGGAAGCCCTAACTGCCTGTATACTACCTAAAGGGGGCTCCCTAACTGCTTGCAGCCTATGTAAAGGGGACCCTAACTACCTACAGCTTACCTAACTGGGGGGAAACCACCTACCTACAGCCTAACTAACTGGGACTCACCAACACCTACCTACAGCCTACCTAATTGGGGTCCACCAACCTAACTGTAGCCTATCAACTTGCCTAACTGGGGGCCGGCTTATCTAACTGGGGGCTACTTACCTACCCACCCGTGGCTAGGTACCCACCAACCTACTTGGGGTTGGCCTACCAACTTATCCAGTGGGGGTCTACCTACCTAAATAGGGCCTATCTAGTTACTTTGGGCCTTGCCCATTTGCCTACGTACCTGGTAATATAATTGAGAGGGAAGCAGCCCATAGTTGTAGCATTATCTCCAGGGGTCAGTTCTCTCCTCACCCTCCAACCCCTTAGGATACTAGACCTCTAAGTTATGGCTTGTACCCGCTCTCCCACCCCTGGGAAGTTTGTACAGAGGTGGGAATAGGTAAAAAGATGCTGGAAAATTGAGGATTCTAAGATATTTGTGTGTAATTTCTGCTGGGATGAGTGGTAGCCGGGACAAGTCATCATGGCGGAGTGGAACGGATGGAGAAGAGAACAACTCATCAGATAGGACGTCTCCGGTGAGTCCCGATTTCAGGGGTTATTTTACTTCTATATTGGATCAGTGCTGTATTCACTGTAATGTGATGTGACCCGAGCTGGTGTCTGACCTCTATGTGGTCTCTATATGGTGGTGTTGTAGGTTATACCTGAGCTGGTGTCTGACCACTATGGGGTCTCTATATGGTGGTGTTGTATGTTATAACTGAGCTGGTGTTGGACCTCTATGTGGTCTCTATATGGCGGTGTTGTGGGTTATACCTGAGCTGGTGTTGGCCTTCTATGTGGTCTCTATATGGCGGTGTTGTAAGTTATAACTGAGCTGGTGTCTGATCACTATATGGTCTCTATATGGTGGTGTTGTATGTTATACTTGAGCTGGTGTTGGACCTCTATGTGGTCTCTATATGGCGGTATTGTAGGTTATACCTGAGCTGGTATTGGAGCTCTATGTGGTCTCTATATGGCGGTGTTGTAGGTTATATCTGTGCGGGTATAGTGGCAGTGTACATGTGTCCCTGATTGTAAGAGTAAGGGAACACCTGACCCTGTGATAGGAGTTAAACTTTTTGAAGGTGGTGAGGTGCGGGACCAAGGGAAATGTGGAGGGGGATATTGTATGTGGGTGGAGGGGGATATGGATGGAGCTACTTAGCCCTGTTTCTATGATGTGTTAGACTGACAGATATGTGACTCCCTTGGTTTTGTGTACTACACAATACAGTTCTGTTTTGCACACTGTATTATGTGGTAAAATGGGCGCATTTATGTCCGAGAGGCCGGTAATATTTTCATGTACAGTAGGGTGGACCCCCCAAGATCAATTCCCCTGTGGGCCCCAGACCCCCCAGTCCGACACTGATTAATGGTACAAACTCGGATTGGATCCCTGTTACTAGTGGGGTACCACAGGGGTCAGTAGGGTTATTTAGTTTAGAAAAAAGACAGTTTTGGGATGACATCATTAAATATGTTTAAATATATCAAAGGTCAATATACAGATCTCTCCCTAGATGTATCTATACTGTGTCTAGAACAAGGAGCATCCCCTACGTCTTGAGGAAAGAAAGTTTCTACATAAAGGAAGTTTCTACATATAGAAAGGAATTCTTTATTTTAAGAGCAGTGAGACTGTGGAACTCTCTGCCAGAGGAATTTGTCATGGGGAACTCATTAACAGAGCTCAAAAAGAGTCTGGATGCATTCCTAGTGTGTTATAATATAACAAGTTACAGCAACTAGGATTCTGGAGAAGGGATTGATTCGGACTGTATAAAAATGAAGATAGTTCCCTGACCAATGCTGCTCAATCCATAATCCATGCTGGATGTATATTACAGAGCAGGGAATTTGCATATGGCTGTAGATATCAATAATAGCTCTTGTCCCAATGAAAAATATATTTCAGCACTTGCTCCAATTATTTATTAAAACCGCACTTTATTATATCTCTTAATAAAACATATTTAAATTAAAAAAACAAACAGACACATACTAATTCTATGCGTTTCAAACCTGCTTAGTGGGCTCTTAGTCATGACCGTAATGGTATGAGATGGGAAACACCCTTAATTAACTTCATGATTACAACGCAGACAAAAATGTGTGCATTAACCCTCAGAGTGCATACACAAAAAAAAAAAAACCCACACACAAACACCAACAACAACATTGCACACAATGAAACATAAAGCACAAATCAATCTATGAGACCAGTTTTATCATTCAAAATCATGAAACTACCTAAAGGGAACCTGTCACACAGGTTGTGCCCCCCTTGCTGAGAACAGCACAAGCTAGTGACAGACATACTGTTTCCAGTGCTGCGTCCCTTATTCTGTAAGATGCTGCAGTTTTAGAGCATTTACCCCTCAAATCTTTTTCATGAGCAGGTGTTAGCTCCACCCACCAAATGCTAGCACCGCCCACCTGGCAGTTATTCACATGTTTCTACCTATTCAAAGTAATAGGTTTGTCAGTTGAGGTGGGCAGGGCTAGTCTCAGGTGGGCGGGGTTTGAAAAAAAACTGACTCTTGAAGGACTCTTCGAATGACTCTTCTGGCTGAAAACTGCAGATTTGAGAATTAAATACACGAAAACTGCAGCATCTTACAGAATAAGGGACACAGCACTGGAAACAGCAGGTCTGACACTGGCTTGTTCTGCCTTCAGCCAGGGGGGCAAAAACTATGTGACAGGTTCTCTTTAAAAGTGTTTTTTGTCTCATACCAAAAAGACTAAACACGGTCACGACTAAAAAGATGTCAATTGTTTCATCAGGCTTCTTACAGTTTATAGACACTTTTAAAGCACAGATATATAATATGGGAATACTGCAACGAGCTGTTAGCATAGCTGAAAACAAAAATATAGATGATTTACTATATGGTACAAATGGTTATATGGTTCTAAATCGATTTAAGATAATGTAGAATGCGCCAGAGTGTATAAACTTGTTCTTCTGCAATTCATACATACAGGCATATTTTAGTTCCAATACGACAAGTATGGCTCAGGCAGACCACCTTTAACATGGTCTGGCTCTTCCAACTGTTATGCACCTAATTTTGGTGTCAAAGAATCATAAATGTGTCTAATTCTATGAATGTGGTGCGACATGTGCCCAGAACACCCCACATAGTTGGCACATTAAAATGTTTTGCTCCTGCACCAAAGTTTGGAATGTGACTAACTGGCTCAGCCCCATTTTTACATGTCGCCCAAAGTTTATTTTGCCACACAGTATAGCGCTCAATATTCCCTCATAGTAGATGTGATTTACAAATACTTACCTTTACTTTTGGTGGATCCCATATTGACATACTAAAACACGGCTGCGAATTTATATCTAGGAAATATGATTTCCCCAGTTTGTCCGCGGTTTATGTCCGTACATGGAAAAGAGGACACATTTCATGTAGGTTTCCACACTGAAAATTTATAATAAACGTACCTTCAACAACTGCCTAGGTGAGTTTGTGTACATGATCTTTTGTTCACAATGTAATGTCCAATATATAGGTCACACATTTATGATGCCACACATTTGAGCATACTGTACATCATCTGTCTGGGGCCTCCAGGCATTATCAGGATGTGCACTCAGGCAATTTGTCATCCTTCAAAGTCTGTGTAATTGAGAAAGTTCATGGGGTTGATTGAAGAGGGTCCCTCAGGAATCAGGAGGGGTCAAACCTTCGATGCCAGTTATCTGAAGGGTTTAAATTATAAAACTGATCTGATGTATAGATGCATTGATTTGTGCTTTATGTCTCGTCGTGTGCACTGTTTGTAGTTTGTGTATGCACACTGAGGGATAATACACACCATTTTGTCTGTTATTATGAAGCTATTTAAGGGTGTTTCCTGTCTCATATCTTTACTGTCACTACTAAGCAGGTACGTAGACATTAGCAAGTGTCTGTTTATTGTTTCTCGATAAAGCATGTTAAAATCAAAGTGGGCTCTATATGAAGAAGTGGAGGGAGAACTGGAAGATATTTTTCATTGGGACAAGCGCATTTATTCTGATTGCCAGATTGGAGTCGGAAAGGAATTTTTCCCCTAAGATGAGGAGAATTGTCTTCCAACTCATGGGGGATTTTGCCTTCCCCTGGATCAACACTATAGTACAATAGGTGGAACTGGATGGACGTCTGTGTTTTTTCGGCCTTACAATCTATGTAACGGATCCTAATAATCTCTCATGTATAGAATTTGCTGAGCATCTCAACCCAAAGCAGGTTAAATGAGCCCTGTTCTTTTTTTATTTGACTTCTGAATTTCCTTCTGACCAGGTTCTAAGAATATGACATCCAGTGCCTCACCCCGATCCAGTCTGGAACTAACTTCCTCATAGAAGCTGATGAGATTAGTTTGACAGGACTGATCCATCATAAACCCATGCTGGAACGGTGTTCTACATTTATTTTCAGTGAGATACTCCAGGATAGCATCTCTTAGATAACCTTCAAACATTTTACCTACAACAGAGGTTAAACTTACTGGCCTATAGTTTCCTGGATCACTTTTTGCTATGCGCCAATCCTTTGGGACATACCCTGTTATTATACAGTCCATAAATATTAAGAATAGGGGCCTATCTATGACATCACTTAACTCCCTTAGGACACGTGGCTGTATGCCATCAGGGCCTGGGGAATTGTCTATTTTAAGCTTCCTATGGCGGAGCTGCACTTCTTCCTGGGTTAGACAAGAAACAGTTAAGTTGGAATTTACCTCCTCCCTTTGCTCATCAACAGGAAGCTCATCCTCCTCGGTAAATACAGTGGAGAAGAAATTGTTTAATAGGTTTGCTTTCTTCTCATCGCCCTCCACAGTATCTCCCTCATTTTTTTTAAAGGGCCAATATTTTCTTTTTTAATCTTTTTACTATTTATATAGTTAAAAAATATTTGGGGATTACTTTTACTTTCTATGGCAATACATCTTTCTGTCTCCAGCTTTACTGCCTTAATCATTTTTTTACATATTTTATTTTTTTCCTTATAGCTTTTTTGTGCCTCTTCACTGCCCTCCTGTTTTAGTAGCTGAAATGCTTTTTTTTGTTTTTTATTGCCTCCTTTACATCTCTGATGATCCACATTGGGTTTTTCCTGTCTAATTATTTTTTTACCATATGGTATGTACTTCGCACAGTGGGCGCCTAAGATGTTTTTAAAGATCTTCCATTTATTGTCTGTTCTGCTATTTTTAAACACCTTGTCCCAGTCAATACGGTTTAGGGCCTCTCTAAGCAGGATAAAATTAGCCTTCCTCAAATTCAGTGTTTTTGTGGCTCCATGACAAAAAGCTCTATTGAAGGATAAATGGAAGTTTATTATATTATGGTCACTATTCCCTAGGTGCCCCTCAACTTGAACCTTTGTTACTCTGTCAGGTCGACTAGTCATTATTAAGTCTAGAAGGGCCTTTCCTCTAGTCGGTTCCTGCACCATTTGGAAAAGGTAATTATCTTTATTTATAGACAAAAACATGTGTCCTTTGTGAGAGCTATAGGTTTCAGATTCCCAATTTATGTCTGGGTAGTCAAAGTCGCCCATAATAACAACCTCATTCTGATTAAATGCTTCATCTATTTACCTGAGGAGCATATCTTCTATGGGTTCTGTTATATTTGGAGGCCTATAGCAGACCCCTCTTAGAATTATATTACTGTTTTTACTCCCATGTATATTTACCCATAATGATTCCACCTGTTCATTACCTGTACCTATAACTTCCTGCAGTGTTGGCTTCAGACAGGATTTTACATAGAGACAGACACCTCCCCCCTTCCGGTGTTTACGGTCCCTTCTAAATAGACTGTAACCCTGCAAGTTAACCACACAGTCAAAGCTCTCGTCCAGCCATGTCTCAGTTATCCCCACTATGTCATATTTTTTTATTTTTTATATTACGTCCTCTACTTCTTAATTAGGTCAGCAGAAGCTTCTGTATTATGTCTTGCTGCTATGTTTGTTGAGTGGTTGCATATCAGCTGCTCAGGAGCCATGCTTGTCAGGTGACCTGGTCACACTGAGTTCATCAACATACTGTTTCTTGTCTCGTTTGTCCTAATTTTGGACTTTGTAGTTTTTAAGAAATATAGGTTTGGAGTTTATCTAGTTTCTATCGGGCCCTGCCCAGGACTCGTGCTAGTTTATGGTCAGTTCTAGCTTAGGGACATATTTGAAGAAAAGGCTTTAGGGTTAGAAATAGAGGTTCTTATGTTAAGGGTATTCATAGGGGAAATTTTTGAGGGACAGCATTAGGGAAAGTTAGCTGGAACAGTTATTGTTATTACTCTCCCATTTCTGGAGTGTACCCGTCTGTTTTCCAAATCATCTAGCAGGAGTTCAACAACATTGGTACATACTCATTAGCTCACAACTACTGTCTGGCTTCATAAAAATTGTTAATGTATTCTCAACAAATCTTTTCATTGTTTATATTACTCAATCCAGTTATTCTAACATACTTTAAAGGAACATCTATCCTGTATAATTTGGGGGCTGCCTACTATATTGCGTGTGTACCTACCTACTTGTGGCACAAATGGGGGCCTTATAACCGGCTGGGTGCACTTTCACTTTTTGGGGTACAATAACTGTGTGAGGCACCAAAGAGGGCACCATTACTATTTGGAACTCTATGAATGGAAAGTTTATACAGAGGTGAGAATTGATACAGAAGTGCTGCAGAGAGGAGTATAAGGTATTTGTGTGGTAAATTCTACAGGGACGAGTAGTGGTCAGGAGAAAACATCACTGAATTCTGTACCGGACAGAGGCAAAAAAGGAAGGGAACAACTCATAGAAGTGAATGACTCATCAGAAAAGACTTCATGGAGGTTTGCGCCAGATGGAGATGAAAAGGACAAGAGAACAACTCCTATTAGAGATGATGTCTCCTGTGAGTCCCTGGATGTTAGGGGTTATTTTGATTCTGTGTTGGGTCAGTGCTGTATTCACAGTTATGTGATGGTAACCCGGAGCTGGTGTCTGACCACTATGTGGTCTCAATATGATGGTACTGTAGGTTACATAGGTGATTGTATAGTGGCAGTGTACACTTGTCCCTGATTGTAAAGCAAATGCACATCTGTCCCTCTGATTAGGGGTTTCTCTGAGCCTCTTTAACTTTCATGCTTGTGTTAGGGTATGTTCAGATGATGTATTCTCGGTTCGTACTTTGGCGTGTAATTGTGCTTCAATGCGCCCGAAATACGGGCTGAGAAGACGGTAATTCATAGCGACCATAGAAGCTCCGAGTACCACCTCTTTCTCCCAGCGCACAACACATGCCTGGGGAAAGAAATTACATGTCAATTCTTCCCAGCGATTATGTGCCAGGATGAATGACAGTCAGTGAGGGCTTATATAGTGGTGCGAACAGTACGCGCTGTTTTACGTCCTGTATAAGCTGTCTGAACATACCCTTAGAAGTGTTTCACTTAGCAAAAGGTGAGGTGCGTGACCAAGAGAAATTTTGGAAGCGGATATTGTTTGTGGGCTGATGGGGGTTTTGTGCCAGGGCTGCTTTCTATTCCCAGTCCTGCCCTGTTGGGGATAGCCCCCTTTCTGTTCCCGCCATTCATCCCTGCTACCTCATCAGGTCTCTATGCTGAATCTTGGCTTGGGCATGATTTTTTTTTATATTTACCGGTATCGCACAAGTCAGGGAGACAGAGAATTGATTACTTTTGAGAGCCTCCAATGGGACTTTGACCTTCTGCAAAGATCTGTTTTGTTACCTTCAAATCAAACCTTTACCATTTTAATTGTATGGATTTGCATCCATATCAATTCAAACCCTCTGTGATTGACTCTGTAAAGCTAACATATTTGCAAAGGGCCTAATTTCCACAATATACTCCATTCTAAACAATCCTGTCCATGAGGAGAAGTCCCAACATCACTACGTGCGTAAATGGGGATCCTGCCTAGGTAGGGCTCTACCATACTTTACATGGCAAACCATCTGGCGAGCAGCAGACCTCTACATACACCAATTATAATAAAAACCAATACTAACATCACCATGAGTTCCATGTTTGACAATGCTGTTCAGTGCACAACCTGTGCAATGTATGCCATCCTTGAGCAGCAGTTCGAGGGGGCATACTGCTGTGCAAGATATGTGCACAGGCTCCGACTGGGCCACCGGGGGACCGGGGAATCCCCCGGTGGGGCCCCCCCCACCGAGCCGTTGTGGGGCGCCGGGCCGGAGACAGGCCGGGGCTTACCCGAAGGGCTGCACCCCCCCCACCCCCCCCCCCCCCGCATCCGTCACTGACCCAGGGACCTGCGTCCCGAGCGCCCAGAGGACCGGGCCCGGGGGTTGGGACTAATTTCCCCGACTCCCGGGCTGCGCGGGGTCAGCGGAGCACAGCGCCACTAGCGCTGCGCTCCGCTGCTCTCCCTGGCAGGCTGAAGGCGTTAGGCGGCAGCTCGGAGCGTCCGGAGCGGGAGCCCGAGCCAGGTAAGTGGCTGTTTGTTGTTTTTTTTTAACTACCTACAAGGGGGTGTCCCTGGCTACAAGGGGGTGTCCCTGGCTACAAGTGGGGGGTCCCTGGCTACAAAGGGGGGGTGGGGTCCCTGGGGTACAAAAGGGGGGGGGCTGGCTACAAGGGGGGTCCCTGGCTACAAGGGGGGGCCCTGACTACAAGGGGGGCCCTGACTACAAGGGAGTCCCTGGCTACAAGGGGGGGCCCTGGCTACAAAGGGGGGTCCCTGGCTACAAGGGGGGCCCTGATTACAAGGGGTCCCTGGCTACAAGGGGGTCCCTGATTACAAGGGGTCCCTGGCTACCAAGGGGGGTCCTGGCTACCAAGGGGGGGCCCTGGCTACCAAGGGGGGGTGCTGATTTA